>PVIH01010723.1:0-73422 GCA_004025045.1 Sigmodon hispidus
TAAGATTGCTACACCTATATTTTCTTTGTGTTCATCTTTCCCTCTGAATTTTTTTTTTCCATCCCTGTATATCCTTATTCAAGGTCTCTTCCCCCTCCCAACACATCTGGTCACTTTTTTTTTTTTCCTCTGCAACTCCCCATCCCCTCCCTGGGCAGGGAGCATACAGTCCTATGGTCCCACTGACCCATTAATGCTTTAGCTAAAACTTTGAGAACTATATTGAATAGATAATGGGAGAGAGGACATCCTTGTTTAATACCTTATTTTAGTGGGATTTCTTTGAGTTTTTCTCCATTAAATTTGATACTGGCTGTTGACTTCTTGTAGGGTTAAGGTTAGGGTTATATTTAATTTATTATATTGAGATATTGTCCTTGTGTTCATGATCCCTCCAGAGCTTTTTATCATAAAGGAGTATTGGATTTGTCAAAGGCTTTTTCAGCATCTAAGGTTATGATTATGTGGTTTTATTTCTTTAGTTTGTTTATATGATAGATGACGTTTACAGTTTTTCATATATTAAACCATCCCTGCATTTCTGGGATGAAGCATACTTGGTCGTGGTAGATTATTTTTTTATATATATATTGTTGTATGTGGTTTGCCAAAATTTTGTTGAGAATTTTAGCATCAATATTCATGAGGGAAATTGTCCTGTAATTCTCCTTCTTTGTTATGTCTTTGAGTGGCTTGGGTATTAGGGTAATTGTGGCCTCATAAAAGGAATTTGGCATATTTCTTCAGTTTCTACTTTGTGAACTAGCTTAAGGAGTAATAGTAGTAATTCTTCTTTGAATGTCTGTTAGAATTCTGCACTGAAACCATCTGGACCTGGGCTTTTATTTTTGGGACAGCTTCAATTTCCTTAAGGGTTATAGGCCTGTTTAGGTAATTAATCTGTTTTTCATTTAATTTTGGTAAATAGTACCTGTCCAGAAAGCTGTGCATTTCTTCTCAGTTTTTCATTTTTATGGAATATAGATTTTCAAAGTATGATCTAGTAATGCTCTGGATTTACTGTTGGTCTATTGGTATGTCCCCCTTTTCATTTCTCATTTTGTTGATTTGAACACTCTCTCTCTGCTTTTTGATTAGTTTGGATAAAGGCTTATCTATGTTGTTGACTTTCTCAAAGAACCAACTCTGATTCATTGATTCTTTGTATTGTTCTTTTTGGTTCAATTGTATTGATTTCAGCTCTAAGTCTGCTTATTTCCTGCGGTCAATTCCTTCTAGGTGAGTTTGCTTCTAATTGTTCTAAGGCTTTCAGCTGAGCTGTTCGTTCTCTAGTGTGGGATTTCTCTAAGTTTTTAATACAGGCATCTAGTGCTATGAATTTTCCTCTTAAGACTGCTTTCATTGTGTCCCACAAGTTTGAATATGTTGTGGATTCATTTCCATTAAATTCTAGGAAGACTTTGATTTCTTTCTTAATTTCTTCCTTGACCCAAAGATGGTTCAGCTGATTGATGTTTAGTTTCCATGAGTTAGTAGGCCTTCTGTGATTTTTGATGTTGTTGAACTTTAACTTCAGGCCCTGGTGGTCTGATATGATACAAGGGATTATTTCCATTTTTTTTGTATCTGTTGATATTTGCTTTATGACCAATTATGTGGTCAATTTCATAGAAAGTTCCATGAGGAGTTGAGAAATATGTATATTCCTTTGCATTTGCGTGGAATCTTCTATAGATATATATTAAATCCATTTGCATCATAACCTCTGTTAGACTCCTTATTTCTCTGTCTGCTTGACCTATCCATGGGTGAAAGTGGGGTATTGGAATCTCCCACTATTAGGGTGTGAGAATTGATGTTGGATTTGAGCTTTAACAGTGTTTCTTTTACATAGGTAGGTGCCCTTATATTAGGGACATAAATATTCAGGATTGAAATCTCCTCTTGACCAATTTTTTCTGTGATGAATAAGTAATGGCCATCTTGGTCCCTTTTAATTGCTTTTAGCTTAAAGTCTACTTTGTTAGATATTAGGATGGCAACCCCGGCTTGTTTCATAGGACCATTTGATTGGAAAATCTTTTCCCAACACTTTACTCTGAGCCTGTGTCTATCTTTGTGATTGAGGTGTGTTTCTTGTAGACAACAGAAGGATGGTTTCTGTTTTGGTATCCATCTTGTTTGTTTTTGTCTTTTTATAGGTGAGTTGAGTCCATTGATATTAAGGGATATTAGTGACCACTGATTGATATTTCCTGATATTTTTGGTGGTAACTTGTTTGTATTTCCTTTCTCTAGGCTATTCTTCTGTGGGATTTTTTTTATTGTTTGTGGTTTCATGGGTGTATCTGGGATCCTTAGGTTGGAGTTTTCCGTCTAAAGCTTTCTGGAGGGCTGGACTGGTAGATAGGTTTTGCTTCAGTCTGACTTTGTGATAAAATATTTTCTTTATTCCATCTATGGTGATTGATAATTTTGCAGGGTATAATATTCTAGTTTGGCAGCCATGCTCTTTTAGCATCTGTATAACTTCTGACTAAGTCCTTCTAGCTTTCATTGTTTCCATTGAATGGTCAGATGTTATTCTGATGTGTCTGCCTTTATAAGTAAGTTGGCTCTTTTCTTTTGCAGCTCTTAAAATTTTTCCTTTGCTCTGTATGTTTTATGGCTTGATTATAATGTGGCGCTGAGTTTTTGTGGGGTCATATCTATTTGGTGTTCTGGAAGCTTCTTGTATCTTTATAGGCATTTCCTCCTTCAAGTTAGGAAAGTTTTCTTCTATGATTTTATTGAAAACATTATCTGTGCCTTTGAGCTGATATTCTTCTCCTTCTTCTATTCCTATTATTTCAAGTTAGTTCTTTTCATGGTGTCCCAGATTTCCTGAACATTTGGTGTTATGACTTATTTGGTTTTAGTATTTTCTTTGACTGATATATCTATTTCAGCTACTGAGTCTTCCACTTCAGAGATTCTCTTTTCCATCTCTTAGATTCTGTTGGTTATGCTTGTATCTGTAATTCCAGTTGTTTACTTCAGGTTTTCTATTTCCACCTTTGCTTCATTTTGTGCCTTTTTTATTGCTTCTATTTCAGGTTTTAGTTCCTGTCATGTTTCTTTCATTTTTCGGTTTACCTTCTTTTTTGGTTTTCTTTCAAGGATTTGTTCATCTCTTCTAATTTTTTGTTTTTATTTTTTCTATTTCTTCCAGGGAATTTTTCATATCTTCTTTGAGGGCTTCAATAATCTTCATAATGGTGTTTTTGGTGCTGCTTCCTTCTGCTTCCTCTTCATTACTCTGTTCAGGTCTTGTAGTTGTAAAACCATGAGTTTCTTCTGGAGTTGCCTTGTTGTTCTTTATATTGCTATATGTATTTTTGTATTGGTGTCTTTCCATGGTTTCATTGGTTCACAATTGGGTGGCTTCTACTCAGTTGTGGCAAGAGGGCTTGTGTGTCTCCTGTCTCCTCTGAGCCAGGGGTCTGCTCAATCTCTGACTCTGCTCTGGGCAGGGGTCTGAATTTCAATCCTCAGTCCTTCTTTGCTGATGTAGTTGGAGGCAGGGTGGCCATGCAATACCTCCTCTTTTAGGTGTGGCTGGAGGAATCCCTCACAGCCAAACCCTAGTCCTGTCTGCTAAGGAGTGTCTGGGGATATGCACCACAGACTGATCCTGGTCCAGGAACACAACTTTTCTGGCCCTAATATGTTTTATCTCTTTATCTATCCTCAGATTTTCAAAATCTCAATGGTTAACTGTGGTAAACTAGTAGCTAGCTTCTACACTTTGTTTCAAAGCAAATGTTATGATTGTCTTGGGAGCATCAGAATGTGACTAATATATCATACAAAATTTTTCCCTTTTGTCTTATTTAGACAAAAAAGCTAACTCTTTTCTTTGACACAGAGATAGTATAGACAATAAGAGCAATTATCAGATAAAAATTACATTCAGTGTCCAGTCCATTTGGCAAATTCAGATAAAATATTTTGTTATCTATCCTATCTTGTTAAGTCCAAACTTTTGTACCTAACTTGCTTACTATCATGACTAAGGAAAAAACTTTAACTATCTAGTGTTGTAAATGATTTTTGGGCTGGACTTCCTAGTCTAGTCCAAAGGTTTAGACCCACAGTCTCACA
Organism: Sigmodon hispidus; assembly: GCA_004025045.1. Classification (NCBI taxonomy): domain Eukaryota; kingdom Metazoa; phylum Chordata; class Mammalia; order Rodentia; family Cricetidae; genus Sigmodon; species Sigmodon hispidus. The sequence goes on from PVIH01010723.1 coordinate 4,105, forward strand.
GAAACACAGAGGTGCTTTTATTATTTTTATGTTGATTGACCTAGAACCCAGGCATATTGCTAGCTCTTTTTATCTGAACTCAACCCATCTTGTTTAGCCATGTGGCTCAGTATCTTTCTTCAAAGCAGTATTTCCTTTGTGTCTCTTGCCAGCTCTGGTGACTCTTGCATCTGTGTTTGGCATTTGTCTGGCATCTGTGTCTGCTCTGAGATGTTCCTGAGTTTTTTTAGCCTGGTAGCCCTGCCCACATTTTCTGTTTGCCTTTAACAAATCAGATTTTTATTAAACCTATAGGTGAGATAAATATTTAAATTACAAACATAATCCCAGTACAGTCTAGTCTTCAATCCCATCAAAGACCTGAGTAAACAGGAAGTACAGAGAAAGCAACTTCCAAAACTATGAAATGACAGAGGCATCTGGCTGCCTAAACAGTCACTCCAAAGTTCCTCTGCAATGTTTGGACATCTGTTCTTATTCTACAGGCCCAGAATATCTGACAAACATTTTTGTCGAACAGGAATTTTGAAGGATTGTCTTGCCTTATCTTTGCAAATTTCAGTAGTGTTTTTCTTTTATGTCCAGCTTGTCCCATTTGTACAACATACTGTCAGTGGTTAAGACAAGAGCAGGGTTTTTTCTTGAATGAAGGGCTAGTTTTGCCACATTGAAAGCAAAGTTCATATGAAGTTTCTTCAAAGCCTTTCCTCTTCTCTTAAATAAATTGAGCCTGCAAAGAGCAGACATGTCTCATTGCCAAGAAAAAAAAAAAAAACTTATGTTATATAACACTTTAAATGCCGTATTCTTATAGGTGTATGAAGTGTGTAAAGACCATCCAACTATCTAAAATTTATCTCTGTTTAACTTTAAAAACATACCTAACCTGAAAACAAGTTTGATCGGTATAGGTGACTAACTACTAACCTCAATTTCTTTAATATCCTAAATAGTTTCTTATAATTATTTTCAAGGACTGAAAATTTACATTACATTGCTAAACAGATACATAGCATAGATACTATACCTTAAACAAAAGTAGTAACGTGTATACAAAGTTCTAACAAAAATAACATTTAGTTTGTATTAATATACAAAAATCCATGCCAATGTAAAATATTTAAGACTAGTGTTGTTTTGTAGTTTAAAGTAGATTACAATAATTTGCTCTTTTACTCTATTATTTCTATATGTTTTTTTTCTGTTCAGGACAAAATCCCTTAATCTAAACTTATTTGTTTAGCCTTTTTTTTCTGATTATGACCAATAGTAGCCTATAACCAACCCCCCCAATGATAAAATATTCATAACCCATTCAATGATCAAAACCCATTTATTCTACCTCTTGGGATATGTTTGTCATGTTCTCTGAATTGCTCATTGCTTCCTGTTGTCTAGGAGATAACAGCTTTGGGGTTTGTACTTATTTACTTATTCATTTTTTGCTAAATAGTAATTTTTATTGTGGAAATGTACCACTTTTTTATCCATTATTCATTATTCCTTTGAGAAGTATCTAGATCTAGGATTTTTTAGGTTCTGGCTATTATGAATAATGCTGCTATGAATATACTTGAGCAAATGTCTTTGTGGTGTGGTTGAGCATCCATTGAGTATATGCCCAAGAGTGGTATTGCTGGATCCAAAGATAGGCTGATTTCCAATTTTCTGAGAAACCACCATACTGTTTTTCAAAGTAGCTATACAAGTTTATATTTTCACCAGCAGTGGAGGAATGTTCCCTTTTCTCCACATCCTTTCCAACATAGACTTTCAACAGCATTTTTGATCTTAGCCATTCTGACAGGTGTAAGATGGTATCTCAAAGTCATTTTGATTTGCATTTCACTGATGGCTAAGTGTTGGGAGCCAAAGTCTAACTTAGCCATATTTTAGCTCCTATAGCTAGCCAGCAGTCATTCCCTATTGTCTTTAGCTAAACCATGACTCCTGATAGTCTGGCTTGATTCTCTCAGCTCAGCAAGTGACATCCTCCAGCCTTCTCTTGTAGCTCTCTCAGCTCAGCAGGTGACATCCCCCAGACCCTCAACCAATAACAGATAGATTTCCATACTAATTCTACCCTGTCTGTTATTCTCCCTGAAAGACTTGCCACATTCTTTTATATTTCCCACCCCCTTTCCTCACAGCTACCTGCATGGCAGAGATTCTGTATAAATATTGGCTGTAATAATAAAGCAAGGGAAGGACTTGAACAGAGAGATTTGTCTTGTCCTTCCGTTCTTTTGTGTTCCTGCCTTCCATTTGCTTCCTTCCCAGGTCTAGGCCCACGCTGAAGACCCTGCTGGTCAGGGAAAATTAGCGCCCAGAGTGTCTGGATCTGAGAGAGAGCAAACATCTCACCATTAACAAGATAGCCGTCAATCAGATATTAGATTGCCACAGATCGCTGTGAGTGAAGATGTTGAGCACTTCTTTTTCAAAAATTTTTTCCCATATCTACCACTACCCCCTTCTTCTCATTCTTTCAATCCTTCCTAATCCTTCCCTAACTCTGTCTCCCCATCCATTCTTCAAGGAGGGCAAAAAATTCAAAGGTGAATTAGTTTGGTCTGGCATATCCAGTTGAGGTATGTCTGAGTCCCTGTCCCCCCCACCAAGTATCAAGGCTGAATTAGGTGTTCCTCTGTAGAGAATGAACTCCAAGATGTCTGTTCATGCACCAGGTATAAAATCTGGTTTTCCTGGCAAGAGGCATCACAAACTGCCCATTCTGTTTGACTGTCGCCTACATTTGGAAGATTTAATTTCTTTCCATGAAGATTCCTCAGCTGTCATTTCAGGGTCAGTGAACTTCCCATTGCTCTGGTCTGCCATCTCTGCATGTCTCCTCTTCATGATCCATATGCCTTTGTTCATATACTCTTTTCTGTCTCTTTCTTTAACTGGCTTGGCAGCTCAGCCTGGTGCTTAGCTATGGATCTCAGCATCTACCTCTATCCATTACTAGATGAAGGTTCTATAATGACAATCAGGGTAGTCATTCATTTGATTATAGGGGAAGTCCTGTTTAGGCACCCTCTTCACTATTGCTTGGAGTCCAAGCTGGGGAAATCTTGTGGATTTTTGAATGTTTCCTTAGTACCAAGTTTTTTTTCTAACCCCACAATGGCTGCCTCTATGAGGATATCCATTTTTTGTTCTCCCTTCCTATTTCTCCACCCACTCAACCATCTCATTTTCTCGTGATTTTTTCCACCTCCCCTTTCTTGCTCCCCCTTATGATCCCAATTTATTCAGGAGATCTTGTTTATTTCCCCATCCCAGATCTACTTTGGAAATTAGTATGACAGTTCTTCAGAAAACTGGGAATCAATCTACCCAGTGATCTAGTGATACCACTATTGGTCATATACCCAAAGGATGCACATTCTTACCCCAAGAGTATCAGCACAACTATGTCCATAGCAGTATAATTTGCAATATTCAGAACCTACAAACAATCTAGATGCCCCTCAACTGATGAATAAATTAAAAGATTGTAGTACATTTACACAATAGAGTACTACTCAGCAGTAAAAAATGTGACATTCTAAAATTTGCAGGCAAATAGATGGATTTGGAGAGTATCATCCTGAATGAGGTAACATAGACTCAGAAAGTTAGACATAGCACATATTCACTCATAAGTGGATTTTAGACACAAAGCGAAGGATAGACAGGCTACTATCCACAGCCCTGGAGAAACTGGGTAACAGGAGGAACTTAAGAGCACTTCTTTAAATGTCTTCAGGTATTTAAGATTCTTCTGTTGAGAATTCTCTGTTTAGATCTGTACCCAATTTTTAATTGGATTATTCGGTTTTTTGATGTGTAGTTCCTTGAATTCTTTATATATTTGAAGATCAGCCTGCTATCAGAAGTGGGGTTGGCAAACACCTCTTCCATTCTGCTGGCTGTCATTTTCACTTATTGACAATGCACTTTGCCTCACAAAATCTTCTCAGCTTTAGGAGGTCCCATTTATTGTTTCTCTCAGTGTATGTGCTATTAGGGCTACATTTAGGATGTGGTCTATGTGCCAATGAATTCAAAGCTATTTCCCAATTTTTCTTCTATCAGGTTCAGTATAGCTGGATTTATGTTAAGGTCTTTGATACAGGTATCTATCCCAAAACTTGACAAATAACAAAATGTTTTTCTTTTCAGGATTTCCTAAAGATACTGTCACCTTCAGGCAGCAGGAAATAAAGTTAAAAACACAATATCCACATTCACAAAAGGTAATGTAGACAGAAGTTTCTGTATCTTCCTGGGATGAGTGATTTTTGATCTTTCAATGAGTTATGGAAAATTGTCAATATTTAAGATGATTGGATACAAATTGTTATTGATGTTGTTTAGGAAACAAGCTGAACAATGGAGATTAGATTTAGGGATTTTATTTGAGAAAAAGAGAAAAGAAAAAAGGAAGTACAGATATGATAGGATATAAGGGTAGATGATTGAATCTACTTTTAAAAAGCAATTACTAGTTTTATATTTTACATTAAATTGGATTTTTGTATATTGTATACAAACTGTGTATATTGATAGAAATTTGAGATTAATTTTCTGATGGTACTTATATTTTTTTTCTTGTTCAAAGTATTATACCTATTAAGTTCATCTAATAAAGGTAATGCAAATTACTAGTCCTTGAAAATTATTATTACCAACTAATTAGGATATAAATTAACTCAAGTTAGTAGTTAGATATTACATTCAAATTATATTAGATATATTTTTATGATCAAACAGATATATTTTAGATAGATAGACCATCTTCAAACATTTAAGAGAGCCAGACAATATGACACTTAAGATATTTAAAAAAAAATTAGTTCTTTTTATTTTATGACAATGAGACATGCTTTTAGCAGCAGCAGTATACTTCAGAGAAGAGAATGGGCATCAAAATATTTCATCTGGAATTGACTTGCTTTGTGGCAAAGTTAGCAACTGAGAAGGAAAGTGCTCTTGTCCCTACTGCTGACAGTGTGATGCCCAAAATTGACAAGCAGGGCACACAAGAAAGTACTGCTGAATCTTGTGAGGACAATGTAAGAAGGTATTTAAGAATGTCCTACTTCACAGATAAGTCTGTTAGATATGCTAGGCCTGTAAACAGAAGATGGATGCTTCAATGCTGCAGAGGGACTGTGGGTGACTGTCTAGGCAGCTAGCCGTTTCTGTCATTTTTCACATTTTTTGGAAATGTTTGCTTGCACTTCCTGTTTATTTAGTTAATGTCCTTTTCTTCTTGGGTTTCTAATGGAGTTGAAGATTAGCTAATTATATTCATAGATTTCCTTGTTACAAATTTAGAAGAGACTCACTAAGAGGTGTAAAATGTATAAGTTAGAGAGACATCAAAAGATAGTTTTCAGTTGGTAATACAAGTTAGAAAGTGAACTAGGTATAATTCTTTGTGCTCAACAAAGTAGGATAAATAAAGGAATACTTTCTTTGAATTTGTCAATTGTTAATGGACTGGACATTATTGATGTAATCAGTGTTTGTATCTATCGTATACAGTTATTATACCCATTGCATATAGTTTTTGTTACATTAGTTATAACCTCCTTTTTGTTTTTGACAAAAATGGGATATGTGGTGATATAAAATATATTTAATAAAAATAGTCTGGAATGCCAGAGGATAGAGCCACCTAAAAGCCAGACTTTGAAGATCAGGGAGTAGTAACCCACACCTTTAATCCTATCACACTAGAGGCAGAGATCCTCTGGATTTCTGTGAGTTCAAGGCCAAACAGAGCCAGTGGTGGCTCTCACCTTTAATATTAGCACTAGGAAAGTGCTAATAGGGATTGAAATAGGTGAGAAGGAAAGAAAGATAAGACAGGAGAAGACAGAAGTTCTTTCTTAGATTAAGCATGATTGCATCCAGAGGATTCTTGCAAACAGGCCAGAGGAGTTAACTAGGTTAGAAGTGGCTGTCCTTTGTTTCTCTAAATTTGATATTTCAGCTTTTTCCTAAATCCTGGTTCCATTTTTTAAAATTTTTAATACTAAACACAATTTGTGAAATATGTCTTTAATTCACTTGTACTTGAGTTTTGTAGAGGGCAATGAATGTGGATGTATTTGCATTCTTCTGCATGTTGACATTCACTTATGCCTACACCATTTGTTGAAGAAGCTTTCTTTTTTCTTTCTTTTTTTTTAAACTTTATTTATTTATCTATTTGCTTGGTGTTTGCCTGGAACTGGAACTACAGACAGTTGTTAGCTGCCACGTGGGTGCTGGTAATCGAACCCAGGTCCTCTGGAAGAGCAGACAGTGCTCTTAACCGCTGAGCCATCTGTCCAGCCCCGAGGCTTTCTTTTCTCAATTGTTCAGTTTTGACTTCTTGGTCAAAAATCAGGTGTTCATAGGTGAGTGGATTAATATCAGTGTATTCACTTTGATTCCATGGGTCCACATGTCAGTTTTTATGTGAGTACAAAGCTGTTTTTATTGCTATAGCTCCACAGTAAAGCTTGACATCAGGGATAGTGGTGCCTCTCAAAGTTCGTTTATTGAATAGGATTGTTTTGGCTATCTTGGAGTTTTCTGTTTTTCCATATGAAATTAAGTATTAATCTTTCAAGGCCTGTGAAGAATTGTGTTGAGATTTTAATGGAAATTGCATTGAATCTGTAGTTTGCTTTTGTAATCCCTTGTTTTACTATGGGATTTTTATATTTTAAATCTGTTTTTTTCACAGAATATCTTGTTTTCTCAGTTTATGGCAATTGAAAATGTTGTTTGGTATAGTAGCCTGGGCTGGCATTTGTGGTCTCAATGCCTGCAGGACTTCTGTCAAGGACTTTCTGGCTTTCAGAATTTTCATTGAGAAGTTGAATGTAATTCTAATAGGTCATCTGGGTTTAACATTTTCTTTAACTGTATCATATTCTCAACTCCTGTGATTCTCTCTTCTATTTCTAGTATTCTATTGATGACATATACCCCTGTAGCTTCTACCCATTTACTCAGACTTTCCTTTTTCAGAACTCCCTCAGTTTGTGGGTTTTTAAAAATTGCTTCTATTTCAGTTTTCAATTCTTAGACTATTTCCTTTACCTGTTTAATTTTTTGTTTTTTCTTGGCCCTCTTGGCTCTTATTAAGGGATTTATTGATTTCTTCTATTTTTTTTATTTTCTTTTCCCCCATTTCCTTAAAGGCAATTTTTTCATATCCTCTTTAAGGGCTTCTACAATCTTCATAAAATTTAATATTGTCATTGTCCTCTGCTTCATCAGCATTGGGATGTTCAAGTCATGTTGTGTAGAACCACTTGTTTCTGGAGGTGGCATATTGCTTTTTATATTGTTGAACATATTTTTTTGCTTCCTTCCAGTTAATTTTTTTCTCAGATCTATACAGGTAGAGTCTGTGACTCCAGGGGTCCTGTTTCTTCCAATCTGTCCTCCTGAATTTCTGTCATTGCTATTTACTGTGGTTCAAGATTGCTGTCATTATTATTCCCAATTGATGTGTTTGGCTGTGGTTGACTCTGGAGTCTTGGGAATGTTACTCTCTGGGACAGGGGAGTGGGCTGCTGGGTTTCTGGAAAGGATGAATGTGGGGAAGGGGAGTTATGTGTTCTTACTGCCTAGGGCTAATGCACTAGTTGTACCAGCCAGGAGCTCAGGGGCTTACCTGTCCTGCCATTTGGGTGTGTTGCTCCAGTGGACTGTGGTGCCCTGGGGATATTAAGTGCAGGTGGGAGATGCTGTTTTCCATTTTTAACATGGAGAAAAATTTTCTAAAAATTAATTTTCCCCTTAAGAATTTCCAGGTCTGCTGATGATGACAGTGATATATGAGGCTGGTTGTCATGGTGTAGCACATCTGGGCAGAGAACACAGATGGTGCCCAGCCTGGCAGACAGCAGCTACAGCTGCTCACACATAGCTGGGAACATAGAGTATATGGCAGTCACAGCAACAGTAGAAGCCTAAGCAGGTGTCCAGACAGCTGACCTGGTGTCTAAGATTAATAACTGTCTTTTTACCCTATATCCTTATATTTCTCTAAATTATAATGAACACCCATAGCCCACCAAATAACCAAAAACTATTCATACTCAACTCCTGGGAATGTGGGCATAGTTGTTTTTTGTTGTTGTTTATTTTTTGTTTTTTTCTATATTGCTTCCTGCTGGCTGTAGGCTAAGGCATCCCCAGGGGTCCCTGAGAAAATTTTGAGATAATGAGCAAGTCCTGGGAAGATCATCAGTAACCTCTGTTGATAAATATCACTTGCCAAAATTGAGGAGGTCTCCCTTGTTCAAACCTCATCCGTATTATTTCTGTGGAAATCCATAATCTTTCATTTTTTATGGGAACAAAACTCAAAATCATTTTGATTTTTTTTGACACATTTTTTTTACATAATTAAGGTCATTCTTAAAGTATCTAGGCTAGTGTATTTGATGGATTCCTTTTTAATTCCATCTCTCTGAGCAGCTGTAGTTTGTTTACAATTTATAAATTCAAAATTAACATAATACCATAGAGGATCAAGACTCCTTTTATGTGTTACATCTCTAAGTGGTTTATCCTTTTTTATATTTGTTTTTGTTTTTCTCTTTTAAGACTTATATTTTTATGACTTTCTATACATTTTTATTCTTTCTTTTAAAACTTTGTATATTTTGTAAACATATTGTGGACCACTTAAAGATTTCCTTTTGTGTATATGAGTCTGCCTTTATTGCATATCTATAACTTTTTTCCTGACCATTGCTTTAAATTGCTAAGCAGGCATGGCTAGGATACAGTAAGCCTTCCAACATGGGAGAGGTACCAACAAGAATCATATATACCTCCAATACATAGCAGGCTCATGCAAGAGGCTGCAGGAACCCACCATGCAGTATGCACTTGTGCTCTCAGGCCTGCAGGCAGAGGATAGAGCAGATTCTTGTATTGTAGTCCTGAGAGAGCATGGGGGTCTGCCATGTTCAGCTGAGGCCCACTATTGCCAGGGGACATGGTTCAGTATTGTGGCCCACAACTAGGGACATGAACTATGTAGGTGTTCTTGGCTTGTTTTAGAACCTTTTTTGAGTTCTCTCAGGTTTTATATAGATGAAGTTGCCAAACACTGGGCACCTTTTGTAGATGGAAAATTTTCTGTCCTGCCTTGTATTGCAAAATGATTCTCAGTTACTTCTCTATATAATCTGGAATTATTTATTATTCCAAAAACACTTACAGTACAAAGGAAATTATGAGGGAGAGAAAAGGAGAAAGAGGTGTGCAAGGTAATACAACAGAGCTTCTTTCTGGAGCACACTGGGGCCAAAGAAGAGGAGTCACCTCTGTGTCCTGGGGTCTCCCTAGCTGACCTCACCCTAATCGGATTCAGTTCCTTGACGTCACAAGTGTTTACCTGCGTAAATTCTGGTTTTCTGCTACATCTACCCTTTTTGTCTAAATAAGAAAGTTCTGAACTAAGTACTAGACTATATACTATAGGGATTATCTTAAGGTTGTGTCCGGGGAAGGGAAAGGTTCTAACATAAGCAAGGTCACACTACAACTAACAAACAACAAATACAAAGTACATCTTAATGTCTAGAATATTGATATGAAGCAATGTATAGGGATTGCTTCAAGGCTGTTTATCTTGAATGCTAAAGTTCTAATATCTCAATGTTTTTGCCAAAATATAAAGTAATAGCAACCTCAACTATCCAGTCTTCAACACTATCAAGACATGAGAGGGAAAATATATTACCTGAAGGTTGGAAGCATGAGAGAGTAACTTCTAAGATTTAGTAGAGGACAATGATAGTTAACTACCTGGACAGTCAGTCACAGCTTCTCTGCACAGTGAGAGAATCTACCCTTCTGTCTACTGGCCTAGGACGTCTGACAAGTCTCTTCAGAAGCAGGATATTTTTGGATGAGACAATCTTATCATGTCCAGGCAGGCTTTGGCAGTCTCTATCCTTCATCCTGCTTGTCCAGATTGTACAGTGCACATGCTGACAGCAGTTGGGGCAAATGCAGTCCTTTGCCCATCAGGCCATTATCTGCCAAACAAGGCAATCTCTTTGTGAGATGTCCATGATGCTCAACACCTCCTTGGGAAAGGAACAGTAATGCTAGGAGTTGTTGTGTCTCTCATGGCTGAATTCTAAATAACAAAATCTTGAATGTCATATTCTCTTGGTCTATAAAGTGATTGAAGACACCTATTTATCTGGTATATTCTAGCATGTTTCTGGAAAACCTGAGTATCCTGACTGTTATGTGGCAAATCTAAGTAGTGGTAATCTGCAATTCCAGTCAACTGAGAGAGTAAAGCTTACATTGTAAGAATAGGCATTCAATAATGAGTGTACAATTCCTACATAATGACTTCAAGTATGATAGTCTGATGAATATTAACCAGGATACACATATTGTATAAAGTGACAACAGTACCCTAACTACATATCATTGTACAAAATATCTAAATAGAGTTATACAAAACAACTTGTGTATATATTACAACAAATGTTATGACTAGCATAAATAAATAGAGGTAGAAATTGCATTATGGAAATGACGACATACTTAATATGCATTAATGTGCAAAATATTTTAAACAGAGGTAGAAACGTGCAAAATAGGGCAAATATACATTCAATTTTATATCAATATACAGATTATTTCAATCAAACATATAGAATAATTTCCCTTTTGTATCAGTATATAAGCATCTATACTATGGCAATTCATTTTGGTTTATCCTTTGGCTAATAATTGTTTGCAGGCGGATATAATAATCTATCTATTCCATTTTCTCTTCTTTAAAAGGAGTTCCTACATCTATAATATCATTCTATCCTCTACCCAAAATTAACTTATAATCACCCCATCAGAATGATAATTATCTACATCCCTAGGATGACAAACTTATCAGAAGAGGGACGTAGTTTTCTCATTAGGTTCCTTCATGCTGGATTGTTGGAGATGGTATCTCTGTGTGTTCCTGAAAAACTAAAGCAATGGGTAAATCCTAATGAATTGACTATAAACATCTATAACCATTCTCATAGTACTGGGTAAGTCTATCTGAAAATCTTGTTAAAGGTATCATATGAAGCTATCTTACAACTGTCCTGAATGGTCTATATGTCAAAAGTGATCATTGAGTGATATACAGCAGATACAACAGGTTCCTTCTTCCCTGTCTCAAGGTTATTTAGTTTGTTTGTTTTTATGGTAGGAGCCTCATCTTCCTTCTGGATGCTTTGGAGAGTGCTGGCATGGGAAGTTGTTGTTTATAGTGGAGAGTCCAATAGACACTAATATCAAGTGAAGATATTGAGTCTTCAGGAAGGATTGTGTACATGATAGAATTCTTAAATTAAGAGTAGGAAATGCAAACAGAAGTAGGATTTAAAATAAGAGTGCAATAATACTGGTCCCTATATATTTCATCTATCTTCTATCTCATACCAGGTGGCTTTTCTGATATGAGACAGAGTCTCTCAGGTTTTCTTTACCAATGTGCTTGGGTTTAGAGAGGAAGAAAGCCACTTGCTCCATCTCCAAAGGCAGCGTTTTACATCTCCAAAGGCAGAGGAGACCAGGACCACTGTTTTTTGCATATATATATTATATATAGATGTACAGTAGTGAGAATTGAAAGATTATCCTTAGTGCATGTCAGTGCCAATTGTCCTTGTGTTCCTCTGTAGTCCTTTTATATATGATCTTCCTCCAGCTTTCAAAGCCTAAGCACTCAGCATCCTTTTGGATGTCATAAGAGGGTTGTATTCATTCTTCTGTAAAAACAAAATTGAGACCCAACCCCATCTTTGTTAAGTGAATGTTCCTTACCACATATCCAATTGTCATATCAGCAGATGAGCCATTCTTCTTTCTCCTCAGTAGGGGTCTCCTTTTTGAATCGGCTCTTTATCTATCTTGTTGGTACCCATATTTTTCTTTTCCTGTTGAAACAAAAGCAAAACCCCTACCCCATCAAATCACATATCCTGGCTTCCATTCTGAAGTTAGTACATCCTTGAAATAAATAGGCTGGTTCAACTCAGAAGTCCTTTCTATTACCCAGTGTCTCTCTGCAGCTAAAGTTCCTTTCTCATCAGCATTAAGAAACTTCAGTGTCAGCAAGGCACGATGTAATCTCTCCCTCGGTTTTTTCATACTGCCTTTCTGTTTATGAAGCATCTCTTTCAAAGTGTTTTTCTACAACTGCTTGTTTAGTGGGATTATGTAGTATCCCAGTAATGTGCTTTATCTCACAATATCAAAAAATCTGCCTTATTTTCCATGAAGCATATGGGGGAATATTGTCAATCTTAATTTAAGCAGGAATTCCAAACATGGGCATGACTTCCAGAAGATGAGTGAGTACAGAATTAGCACTTTCAGAACTCAAGGCAGTAGCCCACTGCATTCCTGAGTAGGTGTCAATGGTATGATGAACATATTTCATCTTATCAAATTCTGGAAAGTGAAACACATGCATCTGCCAAATCTCATTGCTTTTTGTACCATTCAGATTACTCCCAGAAGGTAAGGATGGTTGATTTTAGAGGAAACCCTTATCACACTTTCACAGAATTTCCCTGGCTTGATGTCAAGTGATGGAAAAGCTCTTCTTTAATCCTTTGCTATTAACATGATGCTTCTTGTGAAATTCTGAGGCTTCTATCACATTTCCTATTAATAACCAGTCAATTTCATTAGTTCCCTGGGCCAGGAATGCCTGAATAATCCCTGATATGTGTTATGTACATAAGATGTGTTCTATTTCTGATGATATCCTGCATCTGTACAAAAAATAAGGCTAATTCTGTATCATCAGGAATGAAATCTGTAGTCTCAATATGTAATACAGCTCCTTCTGCATAATGAGAGTCAGTTATCAGGTTAAGAGGTTCTATAAAATCCAACAACACCATAATAATAGCATATAGTTCTGCCTTCTGAACAGAATTATAGGGGCTCTGTTGCACCTTACTGAAGTTTTCTGATTTATAACCAGCCTTTTCTGATTTTTTTTACATCAGTAAAAAATTTAGGGGCTCCAGGAATAGGTTCATCCTGTACCACATGAGGAAAAAATCCAGTTAGTTATCTTTATAAACTGAATCCTCTTGGTTCCGGGATATTTGTTATTAATCTCTCCCAGGAAGCCACTACAGGCCTTCTGCCAAGGTTCACTTCCCATAATTGATCAATTTCTTCATTAGTCAAAGGTACAACAAGTTCTGCTGGATCCTTTCCAGTCAACTGGTGAAGCCTATATTTCCCTTTGAAATTCAAATTGGAAATTTTTTCAATGTAGGTTTTTAATTTTTTACTAGGCCTATGTGATAGAAATATCCATTCTAGTATAATATTTTCTCTTTGCATTATGACTCCTGTAGGAGAATACTCAGAAGGTAAAATAATGAAGATGCAGTCAAGATCTGGATCTATATGGTTCAAATGTGCTTCTTACAATCTTTTTTTCCACCAATGCTAATTCTCTCTCAGCTTCAACAGAAATCCCTGGGACTGTTCAAATCCTTATTTCCATCTAAGGTTTTGAACAAAGGAACTAGTTCATAGTTTTTTAAGCCAATAACCAGTGGTATATAGGCGATATTCCCTAGTAATTTTTGAAAATCATTAAGAGTCCTCTTAAGTTGCACTTTCTGAAGTCTTATTGGCTGCAAGCCTATTTTATATCCCAAATAATTGATAGAATCCCCTTTTTGTATCTTTTCAGGGATAATATGAAGTCCCCATTCAGGCAACACCTTCTTTATTTCTTCAAACATTCTTTCCAAGGTATCTACATCTGGGTCCACTAATAGTATATCATCCATATAATGATAAATGATAGACTGTGGGAATTGTTTGTGTATCACTTCTAGAGGCTGTTGCACAAAATATTGGTATAGAGAGGGACTATTCAACATCTCTTGTGGAAGGAACCTCCATTGGTACCTTTTTATTAGGCATGCATTGTTAAATATAGGCATTGTAAAAGCAAATTTTTCTTTATCTTGTTTTTGTAAAGGTATGGTTAAAAAAAAAAAACAGTCCTTCAAATCAATAACTATAATAGGCCATCCTCTAGATAGCAAAGAAGGTAAAGGTATACCACACTGTAGGATGCCCATGGGCTGAATCACTTTATTAATTGCTCTTAAATTTGTCACTATTCTCCATTTCCCAGATTTCTTCTTGACCATAAATATGGGGGAATTCCATGACCTGGTTGATTCTTTAATATGTTGAGCCTGTAACTACTCCTGTACCAATTGTTCTAGGGCTAGCAATTTCTCTTCTGTCAAAGGCCATTGCTAAACTCAAATAGGCTTGTCTGTCAACCATTTCAAAGGCAAGCCTGTGAGTATCTTTGGGAGGGTCAGTAGTTCTTAAACAGTGTTGTTGGGCAACCTAAATAACAGGTGGTTGTTTTGCATAGCTTCTTGAAACATTGTATTCAGAGACATAATTGAGTCTCTGGTTGATATTTGAGCCTGGAAGGATCTTAATTTGGGTGTTCTATTGTTGTAGAAGATCACAACCCTATAAGTTCACTGCTATGTTAGCCATGTATGGCTTCAATTTTTCTCTGTGTCCTTCTGTTCCTATGCATTCAAGCCATCTCACACTCTGTTTTACCTGAGATATATTTCCAATACCTAAAAACTGAACATCTGCCTCCTTGAGAGGCCATCTGGAGTGCCATGATTGTGGGGTTATGATCAAAACATCAGCTCCCATGTAACTAAGCCTTGCATATAGATATTATCTGTTCTTATTTTCATCTATGGCCTTTGTTCATTTATGGAAGTCTGCCAAAATATACATTTTATCGGTTTACTTGATTCTGTCAAATACTCCTATAAAGGCAATCTATTATGTATGGCTACATGTTCTCCTGTTCCAGGCTTTGGATTCACTACTGGTCCTGAGAAGGCTATTCTTCCACAGTGACTGGATATGACTGGACATACTTTGGCTTTGAGGTCCACTTTTTGGGGGCTTCCCAGGGGAAGGCCCTACTTACATTTCCTGATGGTAAAAGGTTGCCTTCTTTGTCTCTTGTGGATCTACATTCATTTGTCCAATGTTGGCCTTTGCCACATCTCTTGCACAACCCAGAAGGTAGTGGCCTTCTGTTTGAGTCATTCCTGGGATTTGGAGTATTCTTATAGATACCTTGCCTACAAATCTTCTTTATATAGCTTGGCTTACCAAAATTAAAACAAATGATGCTCTTATTTCTTATCCTAACATTAGTAATGGCTTGTCCTACCCAAGTCTCATCAGTACATAGAGATTCAGCATTAATTGCAAATTGAATCCATTCTTCTAAGGGTGCACCTCTGATCTTTAATGACATGAGAAATTTCTTATTTGTCATATTAGTATGGTCAAAAGCTAAAGAGAATATTAATTGCATCTGAACTCCTGGATCTGACACCACTCTATGTACGGCCTAAGTCAACCTCTGTAGAAAGTCTGTATAAGGCTCCTTAGGACATTGTTTGACCTGGGTATATGCCTCAAATTTCTCTTCTGGGTCTAAAACCTTTTCCCAAGAATTTAATGCAGCAGTACAGCACAACAACAGGGTGTGGTCATCATAAGTAGTCTGAACTGACACATTAGCAAACTGGCCTTCCCCAAGGATTTGTTCCCTGTTTGATCTCAAGATTCCAGGGCTCTAGCCTCTTCCCTAAACCAATTCCTCCACTGTACATTTTGACTAGTGCCAAACACTGTGGTAGCCAAATGCATCCAGTGATTAGGAATTACCCAATTCTGTGTCAACCACAAATTTAGGAATTGCTTTACAAAAGACGAATGTACTCCATACATTACTGTGACCTCCTTTATTATTTTTAGGTACTGCATATGAATAGGTTCATAATTATATTCCACATTTTCTAAAGCCTTTTCACATATTTTCTTGGTCTCTACTGTTACCAGAAATAATGTCAGTGGAGTAGGAGGCAATTCGCTCATTATAACCACCTTAGTTAGAGCATTTTCCCTACCGTAATATCTTTTAAGAGGAGGTTCTGGATTGTTCCAAGCAGGTGTTGCCTCAGAATCTCTTTCTATCATTTCTGTACAACCCTCATGGTCTTCAAATCTAGAGGTCATAGTTGTTTCCAGTGTCTGACTGACCTGGTTCAATGACCCTTCTAATAATTTTATAGTCAAAAATTCTCTCATTCTCTATGTGTACATGTTTTATTAGTTCCTCATTCTCTTTGTGGACATCTTTTGCTAGTTTCCTAATTTCCTCACCAATAGAAAGCCTGCACTCCTCTCTAGCCAACTTAGACCTCTACTATACGAAGAAAGTGAGCTTCTTAATGGCCTCATCAATATAAAATCTACTATCCTCTTGTGTTTCCTTAGAATCCTCACTCATTTCACACATCTTAGTGAGTTTTCACTCATACCTATCTTTCAATCCTTTAAAATAGTTATAGGTATGAAATATATTATCGCACAAAAAAGCAAAAGGACTACAGGGTTGAGAGAGTCTCCAAATATGTGATCATGGAGCTAATCTTCCATCACCATTGAGAAAAAGTGAGTAAAGTTCTGGAGACCTGAAACATCAGACTTTTTTATAGAAAAAAA
Source organism: Sigmodon hispidus (assembly GCA_004025045.1). Taxonomy (NCBI): domain Eukaryota; kingdom Metazoa; phylum Chordata; class Mammalia; order Rodentia; family Cricetidae; genus Sigmodon; species Sigmodon hispidus. Next base: position 20,740 of record PVIH01010723.1, read on the forward strand.
ACAAATACCTTACTTAGATGTAATGACTTATGGCCAGCAGGTGTCACAGTTGTGTCCAGCCGTGGCAGCTGCAGCAGTGCCCAGAAGGAAGCGATGTAGCAGATGGCAGTTGTGGTTGCTACTGGCCCAGGCTGAGGTGAAGATCTTGTGATCCTCCTGCCTCTGCCTCCTTCAGAAAATCCTACAGACATGTGCCACCACCACCAGTGGGCAGCAGCCAGTGTACAGAAGCCCGATCTCTCAGATTCCTGCTTACCCACTGGCAGTCAAGCTCTCACTGGCAGCGGTGGCATTCCAGCAGCAGCACCCAAGGGCTCACTCACTCCTGAGTGAGGCAAAAGGAGAGTGTGGCTGATTCAAATGGGTTGCACAGTGGCAGGGTTTCTTGGCTGGCCAGCCAGCAGCACCCAGCTTGAACTCCGTGAAAATGATTCTCGGCCACTTCTTTATATAATCTGCTGATATTTATTATTTCAAAACACGTATGGTACAAAAGAAATTCTGAGGGGGAGTAAAGGAGAAAGAGATACACAAGGGAATGCGACAGAGCTTCTTTCTGGAACACACTGGGACCAAAGAGGAGGAGTCACCTCTGTGTCCCAGGGTTTCCTCAGCTGGCCACACCCTGATCGGATTCAGTTCCTTGACATCACAAGTGTTTACCTGGGTAGATTTTCTGATTTCCCACTATATCCTTGCCCTGCAGCCATTTTTAAAATATTTACTCAGAGGCTTAATATTAATTATAAACTGTTAGGCCTATTTCTCAGGCTTATTAATAACAAGCTCTTACAACTTATGTCAGTCTGTTTCTTGTTCTTCCAAAATGTTGTGGGATGTATTTCTGTATGTTGTGAATATGCTTTATTACCATTGGTCAATAAACTGCTTTGGCCTATGGTAAGACAATATAGAGTTGGGCAGGAAATCCAAGCAGTGATTAGGAAGAGGAGGACAAAACCAAGAAACACCAGCCAGCCACAGGAGGAGCTAGATGTAAAGCCATGAGATACAGGTAAAGCCATGAGATACATGGCAAAACTTACATTAAGAGAAATGGGTTGATTTAAGTAGTAAGAGCTAGTTAGTAATAATCCTGAGCAATAGACCAGATAGTTTATAATCAATATTAAGCCTCTGAATGATTATTTTAAAAATGACTGTGGGACTGGGTGGGGCAAAAAAGCCTCTGTCTAAACAGCCTGAAACAGCTAGTGGTGGGCAGCTAACTTCAGAGCATTTGGAGCCCAGGAACCTGTGAATTATGGGGCCTGCAGAGTTTGGGACCGGGAATATGTAGCAGTGGGAAGCTGTTGAAGAGAGGCTGCAACATAAAAATCCCAGGCTAGCTTAGAGGACTTGGGGCAAGGGACAAAATGCCAGCCTTGGTGGTAGCTCCAGTGGCTGCAAAGCCAGGGGTGATTTGGTGATTTCATGCCTTGAATTTCATGCCACATAATGAATTTATCTAATTATTATGTGTTAATAAAAACTCAGGAGTCCAGTATTTGGTTAAGAATCTCAACTATCAGGGAAGCAGTGGTGCAGGAATCAGAGACCTCTTACTTCCTTGTTCCTCCATTCAAAAAGGCTAAGACCCTCTCTAATCACCACACTAATGCTTTCTGTCCTTTCTTCCGTCCTCCAAACCTCTAGGGTTAATTTTGGTCAGCTAGTACCTAGAGTCACCCTCTAGTAAAAAGAAATTTTATTGACTTTGGAACATCAGAAGATAATCAAAATATCACATAACACCTGTACTTTTGATTGTTCATCATAGCTGGATGGTAAGACCTTATTATGAAGACAAACCACATTTGAGTTGCAGGACATAAAGTCAGTTTATGTTCTAGATCTCTTGATATCTGAAGATAGTATGCAGACTTCTAAGCTACAAAATTCTTCTAGAGACTTTCCAAACAAGTGAATAACACATTACCATCTTGCCAGATAAAATATGTGACTTACATAACAGTTGTACAACTCTAATGGTGCTAACAAAATGCTTTCTGACTGAACTGGAGGCTTGCTCCACAAGAGGGAATTTGTACCTGGTACTATAAATGTGGTCCAAAACTTATAGTTGGAGAAATAATAGGCACTAAAAGAGAGTTTATTACTGTTTTTTTTGATAAATGAACATGTTAACAAGCTGCCTTTCATAAACTTTGTGTTTATACAATATAGATTAATTCTTCTTCAATCTTGTTTACAGAAGCTTCTTTTTGAAGTGGCAAGCATTCTAGAAACATGTAACTGGTTAAGTACTAATAGTAAGTTGACCATTGAGAGACTAGCTCTGATTGTGACATCTATATCTAATTCTAATCACACCTAAGGTTCAGGGAACATGCTGAAAGATAGGGTAGAAAGACTGTAAGATCTAAAGGGTAGGAAGTGGTGCTATGAAGTTTCACCTTCTGTGTATACAGGTTGCAGTAATTGAGCATAGTGGGTTATTAACATAAATTTATTAACATAGAAAGATAAAAGTTGATGGAGGTGTAGTAGGATTGAAAAGGGGTTTCTGAAAGTTGGTGTGATGCAGATAAACTATAAATACGTACAGAATTGTGAAGAATAAATACAAAATATTCCTTTAAAAATGAAAGGATGTTTTTTGTTCTACTACATTTTTTTTTTTTTTTTGCATCCTCTGCTAAAAACTGAGTGGCTATTGCTTTGCCAATTCTTCTACATTGGCCTATTTGTTTTTATGTCAATGCCAAGCTGTCTTTACTGCTACAGCAGAATTACAAATTAGTTATTGTGATACATCCTGCTGTCCTACTCCTTAGGATTGCTTTCAATATATGTGGTTCCATATATTATTTTGGATTCATTTTTCTAGATTTCTATAACATCACATGGGAGTCTTGCATAGATATTTTATTATCTGTAAAAAATTTGGGTAGTAGAGCCATCATCATAGTGTCAATTCTGAAAACCCAGGAGCTTGGAACTCCTTTCTGTCATCATGTATCTACTTTGATTTGCTCTTTCATTGCCTAGAGTTGTTCACTGTAGAAGTTTGGGGTATCAGATTAAGTAACGGTTTCAAGAAAAATTGGATGTTAATTTTATAATAGTATCAAATTATGAGTAGATGGATATTTGAGATTCTGATTCAGTAACTGGGCTTGCACTCTTTCTACCATATTTTTTCACATTGTGTATATGTCACAAGGTCCAGATGTGGAAGATTCTGTGGAATAAGTTTAATGATTAATCACTTTCTGCCCCCAACAGCACTGTTAAGAAAGTACCTTTGCTATTGACTGCAGTGAGAAACAAGGAAGTGAAGAGAGCTACAAAGTGACTTTCCTGGGAAAGAGAACTAGATAGTGACAGAGCAGATCTCACAGTCAAGTGCCTGATTTAATAGCTCCTAACTTCAAATCTTCCTTAGCATCCTGTGTTTAGCAGTGGCAGAAATGAGAGTCACAATGTTGCAAAAGGAGAGAAAAGAGACAGGGTTAGAGAAATGCATTACTTGTGGACTCTTATTTCTGATCATTGGCTGAGGCCCTCTGCATTCCTCTGCTTTTTGATTTCATGATATTTTTCAATAACCTGGAGACATTGGTTTTTAAGTTGTACTCACAGAAATGATATTACCATGAACCACAAAACATCTTTGGTTCGCAAACTCTAAAACTCCTTTGTTTCCTTCAAACTTGTGCATGATAATACCTACATACCTTCTGTAACTTGGCAACTCTACTGAATTGTATAAAGTGAACAATTATTAAATATCACTAAAGATGTATACTTTTTAATATAGATTGTCTTGAATTTATTGTTACTTTTATTCTAGAAGGTGATGGTACATACCTATAATCTCAGAATTTGGGAGGGAGAGGCAGGCAGAGCTCTATGAGTTTGAAGCCTGCCTGGTTCACAAAGTGAGTTCCAGGACAGCAAGGGCTCCTACACAGAGAAACCCTTCTCAAAAAATTATAAATAAATATATAAATTTAAAGTATGTTTTCCAACTGAATTCAATTATGTGTACTGTATTTCTGTTTACATCTGTAATCTAGGTGAGTTGTCACTAATGGTAACATAATAAACATTTTTAAATCAATTAAACCTATTTAATTTCTTTATTGTGAATATATGTTATTTGAGAGATCACACAGTCAAATCCTAGGCAGATAGCTCAGGAAATCCTTGATCCTTGAGTACAAAGATAAATAGCTGAGTCAATCACACACACCTTTAATCCCAGCACAGGGAAAGCTGGGAGTGGTAACCAACATCCTTAATCTCACAACTCTGGAAACAGAATTTCTGTTTCTGTGAGTTCAAGGCTGCACCTCTTTAATCCTAATCTACATGGGATAGGGTATATAAGGGCTCATAGAAACCAGGCAAAGCAGAAGACTGAAAAAAGCAACAGAAAGAAGAGACCAGGAGTGAGGCTGAGAAAGTTGTAAAATGGTTCGGTGAGAATTGACTGTGGTGCTTCCTCTCTGATATTTCAGCCTTCCCCTGATATTTGGCTCTGAGTCTCATTGGTGCTACTACACTTTATTCTTTAATATTTATTTTACTTTTAATTATATATATATTTACATGCATAAACACATATATAGGCACATATATACACACTAAGTGAACATGAGGCATCAGATCCTTTGGAACTAGGGCTGTAGATAACTGCTTACTATGAGTACAAGGAGTTGAATTCAGGTCCCTGTAGAAGCAGTATACATTTTTAACCACTGAGCCATCTCTGCAGGCTACTTTTTTTCTTTTGCTCAGAACTAAGAACAAATGACATCTTCCACACTTTTAATATAGTTTCACATATTTTAAACATAAAAGATGTTCACTTTCTATGTTGTAAACTTTGGAACAAACAAGTCCAAATTATGCAAAGCTATAATTCCTCCATGAGCTGCCAATGACAACAAGAACCACAAATGCGAACTCAGATGGCGTCTGTGTTCATGCAAAAACTCTATTTAAATTGTGCCTCAATAATTCAAATTTCTCCTTAGGAGATGGTTCCATTTTTAATTTTATGCCCTACAGAGATAAAAGTACAAAACCTAGTCTATACACATGACATAAAAACAAAATTAGAAAGAACATTTGGGTATTTTTAAGTCCATTACAACTGAATATTATGGGAACTTAATTTATTTCTATTGTAACACTGTGTATTCAGTACTTACTTTGCATAGCAACACCTGAATTTGAATTAATAGTAAGGTCTTCAAGTCCACTGTGGAAATGCCTATGTCTTCAAGATTATCCAAATATTGAAGCTATACAATCACTTCTCAGGCTCAGGAAACATCTTAGAAGAAAGAACAGAAAGAATGCAAGAGCCAGAGACCAGGGATAAAGGCTATGAAGTGAAATGCTAGCTTCAGAGAATAACAGCCATTGTCAACATGGTCTCACAGCAAAAGCACATGCTGATTGTTTGCACTGAGCTTGCAAGCCTGGGCCTGTCAACAATCAATTATGGATCAGGGCAGGCTTATAGGCTTCTCACTCTCCACACTGAACTATTAGTAACTGATGGCTTTGAGCCAGGGCAAAGAAAGTCAATTGTCTTCATTTGTGTATTAAATGGTGAGCTACCAGCCTTTAGTGGATAGTTCCAAAGCTCTGGCCACACAAATGATCCTGCATAAAATCAGTAGACCATAACAGAAAAAGACAATACAAAAAAATGTCATGGATGTGGGAAGTGATTGGGTGTGGTGGGATTGCTATGGGACTGGATGGTGGGACACAGAATCTTCTGTCTGCAATTGGAGACTGAGTAGATGAGAAGACAAGTGGAAGAGAATTAGAAAAAGTGGAGGGAGAAACTAAATCACTAAATTAATGTCTAACATAAAGAAACTAATTTAGTTAATAAAAATAAATATTAATAAAGTTGAAAAATATCATATTAAAGACTAGTTAGTTAGTCAGCATTCTAAACTTGGAACCAAATATTGTTGATTCTAACACAGGTCCAACCAAGTTGTGATAACTGAATAGCACTGTCTGAAATAACATTAAAATTACTGTAATAAATCATGCTAAAGAAATGTATTCTCTCTTGGTTACAGAATGACTAACTGAAGAAAGTTTATCTGTCCTTTTCTGATCACATCCTTTCTTATAGCTATAAATATCCATCCAGAGGATTGAATGGTAACCTGTGGCATTATTGAGTGGTGGTAGAATCAACTGGGAAGAGGTTAGGTCATTGGGAGCATAACTTTGCAGGGGTATTGGAGCCCCCGACTTCTGTCCTTTTTATTTGTTCACCAGCCACCATGTAATGATCAATTCTGTTCTGCTATCTGCTCCTGTAGCCATGTCCTGTCTTACCCTGTATACTAAATGCAGTAGAACAAAAATCTAAGCATTGGAGTTCATTGAACCTTTCCTCATTTTAAATTGGTTTTCTCAGGTTCTTCATTATAGTGGTATAAAGCTGATTAACAAAAGTTATTGGTAGAAAGATGGTGTGGGGAGCTGGCTCAGTGAATAAATTGCTAGTATTGCAAGCATGAGTACCAAGTTCCACTTTTATAATGCACATTAAAAATACTGGGTGTAGTTGAACACACTTGTAACCCTAGAGTTTAAGTGACAGAGACAACAGATCTTTCAGCTTCACTGTCCAGCTAGCTTGGCCTATTTAGAGTGCTCAAGGCCAGTGGAAGTCTATGTCTTAAATAAAAAGCAGACAATACTTAAGAAAGCATAAACTAAATTAGTTTTCCAAGTTTTCTTTCTGCATACATATGCATCACCCATAAACACACATGCACCCAAAAACAGGTAAATATGTGCACACACACAAAATAAGCATTTAAAGTTTCATTTTATAAATTATATATGTATAGTTATATATTTACATATAACTATATATAGCTATATATGAATCATATAATTCAATTAAATTTATGGATTCAATTTTCTCATTTGTTTATTGTCAATGACAGAACTATATCAGAAATTACTATGAGGATTCAATCAATAAATGTATGAAGTATTTATTGACTGTTATAAATATGCAAAAATGTTTTTATTATTTGTTAGGATTTTATTTATAGAATATATCACACTTCCATTGATTCAACTAAATTTTACTTGGCACTATATGTAAAAATATAATTTATCTCTTCTAACCTAACACTTTTTAAGTTAGCCAAAATATCTTTGGTTTTATATAGTTTAATAATGAAATTCATTTCCAAAATCAGTGTTTTGTTTTTCAACAGACATGTTACTTCCTGGAAACTGTGATTTAGATGAAGATCAACACTTCAGCTTCTTTAGAAAAAAATTTCAGGGTTGAGTCATGATTACATTTCTCTTTGTCTCTAAAAATTCTTTTATTTTCAGTCATGTTTATCTGTGTATGTGTGGTGTGGGGTGTGTGCATCTGTGGGTATGTGTGTGTGTGTGTGTGTGTGTGTGTGTGTGTGACATATATGTATGCAGTGCAAGCACCTGTGCTGGTACACATGCATTTTGAGACCAGAGAGAGAGAGGTTCAATGTTCTCCTTTTTTGCTCTCTGCTTTATTACTTTGAGGCATAGTCTTTCACTGAACCAGTGATTTTCCAGTGTTCCCCTTTATCCACCTCTCTCCATTCTCCAGTGCTAGGGTTGCAGACATTCAAAGCCAAACCTGGTTTCATTACACACATGCTAGGGTATCAGATTCTCATGTACAGTAAGCATTGTTGCCTACGGAGCTATCTCCCCTATGATTCTTTTCTTTGTTTTTTAGTTGAGAGTGCCTTTTCTTTCCGTGTTGAATCTAAATCTCACTATTTCCAAAAGATATCAGAGAACTTCTTATTGTTCAGCAACAGATAGATGTCTATCTTTCTTGTACTAATTTTCCTTTGAACTCATCTGCTCTTCCAACTAGATTCTGAAGCTCTTGACCATCACAATTTTATTCTGTTATATCTTCTGAGGTATATATCAATTCCAAACTTGTGCTACATTTATTTGCTGAATAAACAAAATGAATATGAAGAATATGAAAGCATATGTATTTCATTATGAACTAGCCTTATCTTTACAACTGTTCTATCTACTTTGGAAACTTCTTTCATGTGCACACTTATCACTTAGGGGTTCTTGTTAATAGATGATTGTATGCAAAGGTGACTATTAAATCCAGTCTTATGGATAACATCTTCTATGAACCAGGGGAATTGAACATAACCGACATAACAACAATGAAAAAGAGGAAAGAGAAATAGGATTGTATTGTCAATTTCTTAATGCTGTTAAAAAATAAACAGATGAGAAAAACTCTTTTAGGTGTGTATTGATTCTATTTCTGTTGTAAAGTATTTGAATATGTTTCAAGTACTTCTGTCCAACAGTCTTGTTAGTATTGGCTAACTGTTTTAATGAAAAATAATGTGTGAATGGGTTTGAGATACATTTTTTTGCAAGTCATATCTCTCCTTTATTTTTTTATTATGAATAAAGAAGTCTCATTTTCTATCCATGTATATCCTTATTCAAAGTTCCTTCCCCCTCCCACCACATCAGGTCATTTTCTCTTCTGCAAATCTCCCCACTCCCCCCAGCATAGATACATTGTTATTTCAACTTGTAGCAATTCATTTTATGCAAATTACAGAAACTTTTCATCATGATAGAGAATTCTATTAAAGAAATACCTCATACAGGAGTGTATTTTTTTTCAGTCTCTTTTATAAACTTTTTAAAAGCTTGATTGTATTGCCTAAAACAGATTGAAAACACAAAGGACATACTCTTGGAAAATTCTGGTTTTATATGCGCTGAAATGTATTATTTTTTAAGAGAATCTCACAATGGCACTATACTCATTCTAAGCTTATTTACTTTAGATCCAAACCGCAAAATTTATCATTAAAATATTAAAAGTACCTTGACTGTGCTTTTCCAATGTTATTTAAAGCATGCATTATAACTAAATGTCAAAGTTTTAAAAATAATTTAAAAAGTCAATGAGAGTTTTTGGGGCATGTGTTTACTAAATCAATCACATGAGCCACCACAAGCACCAATATTTAATAAAGTACTTACACTAAAACATGCAAATTAAAAGACAAAATTATCAATAGATGATGAGAAACTTAGCTTGGAATATATGTTTTCTGTATATTTAATTGGGAATTTACTCATTTTCTTATTTTATCTTAAAATAAATATAAATATAGGATATATTGGTAACCAGAAGTTATTTGAACTAATGTATTTTAGTTGTCAGGTATTTACAACACTCTTTTAGACAAATAAAATTACTATGGGATTGTTTTAAATATTTTTGGTTACCTCGAAGAATGTCATCTTTTTATGCCTATATTATTATTTTACTGACTTAAGAGGAATATAACACATTATACGTCTATATATTTAAAATTAGAAGTGGCAAAGCCTTATTATTTGATTTTCTTTAAAAATAGAAGTGGCAAAGCAATTGTTTTTTGATTTTCTTGCTAATAGACAGTCTCAAAATATTTTAGACCAGGGTTGTACTAGAAAATACTCCACAACAAAGAATTTAACATAGAATAAGTAAGGTTGTATTTCTTAAGTAAGCATATTTAGATAAACTTACTGGTCCAGGGGTCAAGCAATTAGTTTAATTCTCAAATACTGCAAGGTCATGAAATAAGCCCTGAATACCTTCAGATATCCTCATGAAAACAAAGTAGTACACTGGGAAAGCTATTCATTTTCTTAAAGCTTTTTTTTTTTTTAATTTTTATGTTCATTTCTGTTTTGTGGCATGAGTGTGGAATGTGCCTGTTTGTGAGTGTCTTGTGTTTGTGTGTGTGTGTGTGTGTGTGTGTGTGTTGAAGAGCCCAGGAATACAAAAAATTGCATATCTATAGTCTGATAATGGCCTTGAAATATGCTACACGACCCTTCACCCTATATTCTCCCAGATATAGGGAAAACAGTTAAACAGATCCAGGGTATGTATACGTCTTGAACTGTAATCAGAGGTGCTAAATCATGACACACAAAAATGTACTCCATAGGAGTCACTGTACCCTATAAATGCATTCCCAAGAGGCTAAATCCTAAATCTCTGCCCTGTGTATAATCTTTGGCCATAAAAAGATGCTTGTAGCCCCTCATCCAGGTCAGGTCACAGAGTCAAATAATTCTGTGACCCTAACTAGTTAGAAGATTTTTGTTGCCTTTTTGTTGTTGTTGTTTTGTTTTTGTTGTTGTTTTTAATAAAATTGCTTCTGTTCATAGATTTTGGTCTTCACTTCCCAATTATTTATGTAATTCCAGGATCCAAAATGCATGTGTGTATTTTATTATTATTATTATTATTATTATTATTATTATTATTTTGTGTGTGTGTGCTGCCAGAGATTGATAACTGGTGTCTTGTTCAGTCTCCACCAGTAAATAGAGACAGGCTCTTTAATTTGTAGCACATCCATTCAGATGGGCATGGCTGCCAATGAACTTTGGGGACATGTCTAGACTCATAATGTCAAAGTCTCAAGCAGACAGCACCATATGCAGATTTTCCCATGGGATCTGAGCATCAATGAGCTCTTATGGTCATGGGAGCTCTGATATTCATGCTTGTGCACTTAATGACAAAACTAGCCTTGTTCTTTTTGTTTGCTTGTTTTCTTAAAAAGAAAGAAAGAAAGAGAGAGAGAAAGCGAGAAAGAAAGAGAAGAAACTCCAACAGCCATTTAGTACTCAAGACATCTTCCACAGGACACTGACAAGCATTTTGTCTTTATTCTGCTTCCATTTGCATTTTCCTTTGTCCACCGTTACAGTTACTGAGCATTATTATTTTGCTATTGGCTGTTGACTATCTTGGTCTTGGAGTATTATTAGAGGCCAGGAAAGAGTTTTTACATTCTGTAGTTCATGATAGCAGAGCATTACAGTGTCTCTCCAAAGATGAATCGCAAAGGGGCATTTTTTTTTTTTTTTAAGTCCACTAATGAGTGAGTACATCTGCTTCTTTTTCTGGGAATGTGACATCTTGCTCAGAAGCATGCTCTCCAATTCTATCCATTTGCCTGCAAATTTTAGAATATCATTTTTTCTTACTGCTGAGTAGTACTCCATTGTGTAGATGTACCAGTTTGTTAATCCATTCCTCAGTTGAGGGGTACCTAGGTTGTTTCCAGGTTCTTGCTATTACGAATAATGCTGTATGAACATAGTTGAGCTAATACTTTTGGGGTGTGAATGTGCATCTCTAAGGTACATGCCTAAAAGTAGTATAGCTGGGGAGGTTGATTCCCAGTTTTCTGAGAAATTGCCAAAAAAAAATGATGTCATTGTAACATAGCTAAATGACCCAGTGTCTCACCTCTGCATTGATGGCCTCTGGCAGGGGTGTGGGTGGGGAAAGACTTGTTTCCTTTAAGGGTTTGGCCACAGGGAGTTTAATTATGCTCCATTAAGTAAAGGAGCAGCATGAATTGGCGATTTTTGTAAGTGGGGAGATCATAAAAGTGAGTATGAATCTGAGAGGTCTGATAATTGAGTTTGGTGGAGTACATGATGTAAAATCATCAAATAATAAATATATAAATAAAAAAGCAATAAACAAAAAGAAAAAAAACAAAAAACAAAAAACAACCCAAAGGAGCATTTTGGATAGAGCAGGGACCTCAAACTCACATTGAAAGGCCATTGTGGGGGAAGCCCCACCCCCACCCCGACCCGCCGAATTGAATTGTAGACTTACTGGAATGTGTTGCACCCTGCTCCCACGCCTTACACCAGGAGATTAGCCCGCCTGCTTGAAGTAACCGGCGCCTAACCCCTAACCCTAACCCTAACCTTAACCCTAGTCTGCCACACTTGTAAGGATTGATGTCTAAGATAACTCGGAATTCGTTTACCCACCCGGATTCCAAGAGAACTACAAAGACTTATGGCCCAACCAGATGGCTACACCTTGGGTGACCCTGCTCCCCTCGCCCTGGTAGAACGACTCCATAAAAGGCCTGCGAGCCTTGGAATGGGGTCGCCAGCCTCTTCTCACGTGCTGTGTGACCCGTGAGCTCGTGTTTAATAAAACTTCTTTTTGTTTCCCGATATCGGAGTGAAGCTCTCTGTTTTTGGACGCTGACTCTAACAACATGTGCTCTTTTGTTACTCTCCAGCTAAAATTTCTTATGTTCCCAGAATTGGGTGAACAACCTGCAGGCAATCACATTGTGTGTTGCTGCAAGAAAAGCCTGTTTGCCACCAAATCCCTAATTGAGACTGAATTAGAATAAACAACTCTTAAGCTCTCCAGCCTAATTGTGAATGGTGAGTATTTGACATTCTCTAAGATATAAATTAAAGTAAAAAGAATAATTTCAGAGGCATGGAGTAGCTTTGCATTAATTATGGCCTCCCTTGGTTGGCTGGCTGTCCGCATTATTCATGGTGGCATTATCAGGACTATTCAGGGCTGAGTGATCTGTTCGCCCTGGAATTGTACAGCTTGGACCAGATAAGTAATATCTATAGTTTGTATTTATTCTTCTAACTACTTATTCAGGGATGGCTTCTTTCATCACTGTTGTGAGCTTACTTACTGCTGCTCAGCAGGATGTACCATCAGTGACAGACGCTTTATTCATTTACAGACCCACAGTAGTGCTGCATCAAAGTATTAAATCCTGTAAATGTGGGGAAGATTCAAAGACTTTAATCCTTGGACTGGCAATCATCATTGTACTAATGCTACATGTCAAAGCTGAAGTTAGTTTTCCTGTCTGAGGTTCGAGGAAGGCACGTGGCCAAGTGCAGCCTGCTTGTTTGTTTATGATAGAGTCTTCCCACCATTACAATAACATTGCCTTTCAAACCCCTTTCATCTCCACAGAACTGAAAGAACCAGTTCCTACAATGAAATGCCAGTGTGTCCTTTCAGAACTGATTGGCCTATTTGTAGCTTCTTTCTTACTCTAATTAAGTCAGCACTGGAGAGGCCAATGTTTTAGTGGTCTGGGGTTCTTTATGATGACAAGAAATAGCTGGAAAGAACCAGAGCATTTAGAAAGCTTACTGCCGTGAAAACAGTGTTTAAAGGTCTAGAGAATTTTACCCATCTAGCATAGAGATCATTCTTTGATATCTTTCCATCTGCCCTTCTACACATACCAATTTCAGTTTCCTAACAGTCCCTGCTGTGCATCTCTTGGCAGGAAACTTCTCCATCGTACAGAGTCTTGCATGAATAATTCATTTAAGTGTCACGCTGGCTCTCAAAAGCCTGGATTACTACTTCGGAAGAAATGTTTAATAAGATTCTTCTAAACAGCCCAAAATATAACTCCAAGTTCTGTGGACAGCATCTCTCAGAAGACCTGAGGACATGCAAAGAGTTCAAAGCGTGAATGTGCTACATGTACAGACACTCTGGAGACACTCCAACTGGTGTTCATCCACCCTGTAACCTGATAATGAACATTAAAATTAAAATTAGCGTCTCTGTGTGTTAGAGACAAGCTTCTTAAATTACAGGGTTTGAGGTTAACTTTTGTTAGATCTTGGGGTTTGGGGCTTTTCTTAGATAACATCAAAAACACCTTGAAGAACCATGCAGTCAAGCAGTTGAGAACAGGGTAGGGTTTGATGTGAGCAAACACATGCTAGATAGAGCAGGCTGAGAGGACCTCCTGGGGCTCCCAATGACGTCCTTGTTCCAGCAGCCTGCACTCCCTTAAGGACATTGGAATATTCACACATCTGTACTCAGAAACTTTTCTCTTTCAGGCCCCATCTCTGTGGTTTTACTGTATCTGTTCACCTCTACCTCCCCTTTCATTATCCACAAAAGCCTTCCTTTTCACGCCCATCAAAGCCCGCCTTTCATGAAGTCTTTAAGATGTATTTATATTACTTGGTACAGGATTTACTGCTAGGTCAGGTTTTTTTTTTAAGCCAAGAAGAGACATTTATACTTAAATGACTGTATTGAGTTGACTGAATATTACTCTTCATTTGTATAACAATAACAATTCTGACAATGCCCACAGTCTTCCTTCTTTCTTCTTCCGTAAGTGCATAATATAAAAGACAAAATTAAAAATGATAATAATCGCCAATAATATCTTGACAGATAGTATATTAATCCACATCTATATATTTCATTTCACTTGCATATTTATCTATTTAATATCTGTTTATCTGTCCATCCATGGGGATGATATTCCAAAGAAATGGGGAAATCAATTACATAATTTTAAAAGCAATCAAAACAGTATCTTTTTCATGGGTGTACCCTATTTTAATCTGTTTTAGATTGTATTTCATAGAAGCCTGAAGCTTAGTTGAAAGAGTTTGGCCTGAGTTTTTTTCTTTGCACCATTTTCTACACTGCTCTGTGCCTCCTGGTGTGAACTTGCCTGGATCAGATCAGTAGGCTCCCTTACCCTCTGGCATCCCATTGTGTTCGGCTGATGAGAGAAGCAGCGGGAAGTCATCAGGAGGACTCTGGTGAGATTAGCACATTTGTTCTCCCATTCTCCTGTCTTGAAGTAGACAGTTAATAATACACAACCCTTCCTACCTTTAGGGGGCTTAGTAACCAATGCATCCCTTTTCTCCTTCAGGCACTGAGGAAGTCAGTTCTCATTTTTTACTGTGGCAAACTACCTACAAACCCAGAAAGTTAAAAATATAACCATTAATTTTTAAAACTTACAAGTAGGAGGACACAGGCTTACTCACATGTGATGGAGCAGCTGACTTCTAGCTCAGTGGATCTACTTCTAAGAAAGCTTTTCCCATGGCTGACAAGGGCTGACCATCTGCTATGAATCTGTAGTGGACCTCAGGGTCTACATTCCTCTATACACAGCTTTCTTTATAGCAAAGACCTTCTCAGGAAAGCATGCTGACTGCATTGCTTTTTGGGATTCAACCAAAGAACTCACATAGCATCTTTTGGTACCATAGCAAAAATAATTCTAGATGCCAAGAATGTGAGCAGAGATACTGCCCTTCCATTAGAAGACTAGCAAATGATAATATAAAGAAGCATATGGGGCATAAAAAAGTTTTAAAATGATTTTTATGCTTCAGATTTTATTAATATCAGTGTACTATGCTATCATTAAAAGTTCTATGTATTCTATCTGCATTTCTGTAAGTGTTGTCTATATTAAATAATGCTTAATTTGGGTGTCTCATGTGTTCCCACTAGTATGCTGCACAATATAGAGCTGAGATTATGTTAAACCAGAGTAGTGCAAGAATTCAGTATCACCCTTGGCTTTTGCATCACCTTCAATAGTCTAAATATACATATTTTGATAGCATGCAAGGCTTTCTTTTTACCTAGTGTCCTACTGAAGGCTTTTGTGTTCATAATACAACTTAGGTTCTGGTGCCTCATGTTACTGATGGTGCATTTGTTTTCCATCTACTCTAACAATTTTGAAGTACAACTCCTACAGTCTGTGCTCTGTTAAGGAAAATTTACGCTTTTTTCCCCTAGTTAAGTACTATGGTTATAATGTATATGGTGTTTAATGGATTCCTAAAAACTTTATGAAAATGTTATCACTAGATTGCCAACTCTTTCAGTTAGAGAGTCCTTTATCTCACACTGGCATGTCTTCTTCAAAGAATAGTATCACATCACATTTATAACATGTTGTTTTAAATATTTCAAAAGACTTTTTCCTTTTTCTTTCTACAGCATCTTTTTCCACATGAAGCCTTTCTGAGCATGCTGATGTTCCATAACAAAACCACATGTACAGAGTGAGGAAAATAATTCTTAGAACTAATAAGACAGAATGAGACTGACACTGCTCAGGAGGAAGAACTGAATTCCTTTGAAAAGCCAAAATAGTATAATTAATTAATTTGCTAACAAGAAGTATGTAAATTGAAGGGTATATTTTTTAAAAAAATGTCCCCTCTGGTCGATGGACAATGTCAATACTGTTTAAATTGAGAGGTTTTAGAATTGGTAAAATAAAAAATGAGATGAATGAATAAATCAATGAAAAATTTACATCTCCAATAATTGATAAGCATGTGCCCACTACTTTAAATTCTGGATCTGAGTTGCAATAAATTATGATACAATGCACTCAGCATATTCCTCTCAGATAACATAACTAATACTTTAAATCAATTATAAATATTCAGGTTTTGATAAATCTCTGTTGTCCTCATTGTTTCTCATGGCGTTAGGCTTGTGTTTCACTCATTAACAATTAGGATCCAGGCACATAACTGAAGTTGTATATGGTGTTTTAATATAGAAAATATGAAAAAGAGAGTTGTTAGGTGTGTATCAACTTGTTACCTTGGAGAGTGGAGATGCAAACGTGGAAATGAAGGTACTATAGAGACACAGCAAATTTAAGAAGCTACCTCCTGCTCTGCCTCACCAGCAAGACATCACCCTCCACTCATTCCCAGACAAGCACTTCTAGGAGAGTCACTTTGCAAATTCTGGTAATTATCTCTTCTTGCACTTATTAAGATCTTGAATCATAAACCAGAACATAATTATATTATTTCTCCATCTTATTCTAAAGATGAGATTTAGTTTCTTCCAGTATTACAATTTAGTAACCACTACATTATTTTATTTATCTTGGAGAATGTTGCCATTTACTACAGGTTGTTTTGAGTGTCTCAGAATTCATTTAATATTAATACAGGAATTTTTAATTAAGACTACTGAATTATTGGAAAACCATTCAAGTTTTCTTCCCACTTCATTTTAGAAGAGAAAATCCAGTAATTATATCATTGTATAGTGGTACCTTTGTTCTTATTTGCTGAAAACATTATAGTTATTATCTGATGTCATAAGCTCCATTTGAACTCTTCATACATGCATTCTTTCCATATATTCTTTGTGTCCCACAAGCCAGCAAGTTCCTATCATTGTTCTCATTTCTGTACTGTTTACAGGTAGACTTCAGCTAAGTTTTCCTATTTGAAGCTTATCCTAATGATTGCTGAAATAGGGACTATAATGAGCTTTCCATTCATTGGCAGGACTACAGTTTCTCTTACAAACAATCTCTTTAATCTGTTTAAATTCAGCTAGATGCAAAGAAGATAAGAGCATTATATCTGTACAGTACAGAAGCACTGTATTGACCCACTGTCATTTTTTTTAATTTCAGACAATTCTTGCATAATTCAATTGTTCTCATGTTAGTAGGGAGAAAGTTGAAATTATAAAGATGCACATAATAAACAGAATTGGTAGAATGTAAAATATAGAATAACCTCCTTCAAAAAGGGCTTAATCCCCTGATTTCTACCTACTTTGGAACCACTACTAGCCTATATTATTTCTTTATGCTTATTACAGAAGAGATATGTCAAAGCACATACCTCCTTAGATAAGTACCTTGGGATGAAGTTTGAACATCTGAATGAGTTAGAGGGTAGCTAGTTATCTCCTTAGCAGATCCTAGGCTTGGCTTCACCCCTGCTTCCTTTCCATGTTTGATACCTTACTATGAACTATCTTCTGGCAGCTGAATTTGATGCTCCCTTTTGAACACTGTATCTGGAAAAAGAAAGCAAAAGATGCTCTCAAAAACTTAAAACTTTTTTTTTATTCAGATTTTAACATTAGAAAACATATAGTATTTTGCCCTAAATATTTTTTTAATGTAATAACTCAAATCATTTAGTAAATTAATAATATATTACAGAATAACAAATTATTTAAAAGCATGAGAGCTTGAAATAATAAATGCTTAAGAAGTGATGGGGTACGAAGTCCCAAAGTGAATCAGCTCAGCATCCACTCCAGGCAGGCTGGATTTTTTTCATCTTGCCCTTTTACAGGAGGGGCTGGGAGGCTGGGGAGGAGGGAGGCTGAAGGTAGTTAGGGAAAGATTGGGAGAGGGAAGGGAGGAAGAGCAAGGAGATACATGCCAAAAAAATAGTTTTATTTTCTAAAAACTATAAATAAATGAATAAATAAATAGAAAGAAAACAAATCTTCCATTCAACAATTAAAAAAAAAAAAAAGAAGTGATGATACAGCTCATCTTTTTCCCTAAATCTAAGCAAGCTGGGAAAACCCCTATAGCCCAGAACTCTCCAATAAAATTCAGTTTGCTTGAGAGCCTTATCTACAAATCCTGCACCAACCCCAAACTCACTCCATCATCAGGCAACCTCAGAGGCTATCTGAGACCCACAGATTCTCGGCATCTATTGAATCAAGAGAGGGTATCTGAGACCCACATTTTGTCAGCACTTATTGGATCAAGAGAGGTATCTGAGACTCACAATTAACCAGCACCTATTGGATTAAGAGCTCCTTAGGATCAAGAGCTTCTTCTGAATTAAGAGCTCAAAGTGGAACAGGATTAGATCCCTGTGAGACACAGACTCATTTAGCTTTTATTAAACCAAGAACAGCACACTGTGACACAGACTACATTATCTCCAAGTAAACTAAGGGCCCAGATTGGAAAAAGAGAGGCTTTCTGAGAACACAGACCCACCCAGAACAAACGACACTAAAATTAACTCCCTGAGATATAGGCAAATCCTGCATTGATCTGAGGAAGCAACTGGCAGATGTCAGTGCAAAAATACATATAAGGACATAAAGAAAAAAAAATGGTACCATGAGAATCTGGTGGTTCTACAACAATAACACCTGACCATGACAATGTAGAAGAAGCAAAAAGACACAAGCTTAAAAACAACTTTAAGAAGATGATAAAAGCCTTAAAAAGAAAATAAAAAATGTCCTAAAAGAAATAGAGAAAAAGACAAACAAAAAATTGAAAGTTGAACAAACTCCTGAAAGAAAATAAAGAAAACCAAGTAAAATCAATCAAGCAAGGAAACTTTTCAAGATTTTAACATTGAAATAGGAGCAATAAAGGAGACCAAAAAACAAAAACAATAACAATAACAACAACAACAGCAAAAAACAACTGAGGCAATGTTGGAAATAGAAATTCTGAAGAAATAAACTGGAACTACATAACCAACAGAATGCAAGACATGGAAAGAGAATCTCTGGCATGGAAGATTTGATAGTGGAACTAGATACCTCAGTCAAAGAAAACACTAAAACCAGAAAAGTCATAACACAAAAGATTCAAAAAATATGGGAAACCATGAAAAGACCTAACCTGAGAATAATAGGAATAGAAGAAGGAGAATACCAGCTCAAAGGCACAGAAAATATATCCAACAAAACTGTAAGAAACTTTCCCAATCTAAAGAAGGAAAAGCTTATAAAGATATAAGAAGTTTGCAGAACACCAAATAGACTAGACCCCAAAAATGTCTCCTTACTACTTAATAATCAAGCCATTAAAACTACGGAATAAAGAAAGAATACTAAGAGCTGCAAAGGATAATGGGCAAGTAACTTATAAAGACAGACCCTTCAGAAAAACAACAGACTACTCAATGGAAACATGTAAGCCAAAGGTGCTGGTTAGATGTTCTATAGACACTAAGAGACCATGGTTGCCAGGTCAGACTGTTATACCCAGCAAACCTATCAATCATCATAGATAAACAAAATGTTTATTTTACACACACATAAAAAGCAGATTAAAGTAATATGTATCCACAAATCTAGCCTTACAGAAAGCATTAGAGGGAAAACTAGATACACTGACAAATCCACAAACAATAGAGAATCCACAAAGAAGAAAAACCCAAATAAGGGAAACACACAGACACTACCACCCAAAATAACAGGAAATAACAATACTTAATTTACCAATAAAAAGGCACAGGTTAACACAATGAATAAAAAAATGGAATCCATCTTTCTGCTATATACAAAAGACACACCTGAACAGCAAAGACAGATACTGGATCAGAGTAAAGGGTTGGAAAAAGACTTTACAATGAAATGAACGTGAGAATACAAACTGGTACAGCTATCCTAATATCTAACAAAATAGACGTCAAACTAAAATCAATAAAAAAAAATGAAGAAAGACATTATTATTTATCTCAGGATAAATCCATCAAGATAAAGTCTCACTCTAAAACATTTGTGCCACCAACACAAGGGCACCCACATATATAAAAGAAACATTACCAAAGCTTAAATCTCACAATAAACCCCAGACATTAATAGTGGAAGACTTCAAAACTCAAATCTCACTAATGGATAGGGCTACCACACAGAAACGTACCAGAGAAATAATGCATCTAACAAATGTTATAACTCAAATGAACTTAATAGATATATACAGAACTTTCCACCCAAGCACCAAAAAAAAAAAAAAAAAAAAAAAAAAAAAAAAAAAAAAAAAAAAAAAAAAAAAAAAAAAAAAAAAAAAAAAAAAAAAAAAAAAAAAAAATATCTCACCAACACATAGTCATAAAGAAAATATGAGTAGATACAAAAAATGGAAATAACTCCTCATATCCTATCAGATCATCATGAACTAATGTTAGAATTCAACAAAACAAACCACAGAGAGCCTACAATTTCATGAAAACTGAACATCTTTCAATTGAACCACCTCCGAGTCAAGAAAGAAGTAAGGAAAGAAATTAGACTTTCTAGAATTCAATGAAAATGAATCTACAACATACACAAACTTATGGGACACAATGAAAGCACTGCTAACAGAAAAATTCATACATACATACATACAAATGCCTACATACAAAACTTGGAGAAATCTTACACAAGAGACTTAACAAGACAGCACTGCTAAAAGCTCTAGAATAATTAGAAGCAAACAGACCCAGAAGGAGTAGAAGGAAGGAAATATATCAAATTCAGGGCTGAAATCAATAAAATTAAAGCAGAGAACAATACAAAGGATCAATGAAACAAAGAGTTGGCTCTTTGAGAATATCAACAAGATAGATAAACACTTATCCAAACTAATAAAAAGATAGAGAGAAAATATGCAAATTAACAAATCAGAAATGAAAAGAGGGACATAACACCAAACACCAAACACCAAGAAAATCCACAGAACCAGTAGGCCAGACTTCAAAAACCTGTACTTCACAAAACTGGAAAACGTAAAAGAAATGGACATCTTTCTGCATAGGTACCACTTTCCAAAATTAAATTAAAACCAGATAAATGACCTAAATAGTCCTACAACCCCTAAGGAAATAGAAGCAGTTATTAAAAGTCTCACAAGCAAAAACAAAAAACAAAAAGAAGCTAGAAAAACAAACAAAAAAACTTCAAACAAACAGAAAAACCCAGGACCAGATGGTTTCAGTGCAGAATTCTACCAGGCATTCAAAGAAATACCAATACTCTTCAAATTGTTCCACACAATAGAAACAGAAAGAACTAAACTTTTTTTATGCGGCTACAATAACCCTAATACCTAAACCACACAAAGATGAAACAAAGAAAGAGAATTCCAATCTCCCTCATGATCATTGAAGCAAAAATATTCAATAAAATACTGGCAAACCAAATTCAAGAACATAAAAAAAATCATCCACCATGATCAAGTAGGCTTCACCATACAGATGCAGGCAATATACAGTAAGTCAGCAGCCAACAGCCAACATCAAACTAAAAGGAGGAAAATTCAAAAGTGATTCCACTAAAATCAGGAACAAGACAAAGCTGTCTCTCCCCATATCTTTCAATATAGTTCTTGAGGTCTTAACTAAAGCAACAAAACAGCAAAAAATCAAAATGACACAAATTGAAAAGGAAGGAGTCAAACTATCTCTATTTGCTCATCATATGGTAGTATACATAAGTGACCTCCCAAATTCTATCAGGGAACTCCTATAGCTGATAAACACCTTCAGCAATGTAGCAGGATATAAGATTAACAGCAAAATCAATAGCCCTACTATACACAAGTGATAAAATGGTTAAAAAAAGAAATCAGGACATCACCTTTTAAAATAGTTGCAACTAGCATTAAATATCCTGTGGTAACTTTAACTAAAAAAGTGATAGACTTGAATGACAAGGACTTTATTCATTAAAGAAAAAAAATTGAAGAAGATGCTAGAGAATGGAAAGATCTTTCATGCTCCTGGATCTGTACTAGAATCAACACAGTAAAAACAGCAGTCCTAGCAAAGTCAGTCTACAAATTCAATGTAATTCCCTTCAAAATCCTAACATAACTTTTTACAGACCTTGAAAGAACAATACTCAACTTCATATGTAATAACAAGAATCTCAGGGTTGCCAAAACAATAATAAACAATAATAGAACTTTGAAAGGCATTACCATCCCTGACTTCAAGCTTTACTACAGAACTACAGTAATTAAAACAGCTTGGTACTGGCAGAGAAATAGACTTGATCAATGGAATCAAAAGAAAGACCCTGACATTAATTCACATACCTATCAATATCTAAGTTTTGATAAAGAGGCCAAAATTGTACAATAGAAAAAATAGTATCTTTAATAAATAGTGCTGGCATAACTAGATAGTGGTATGTAGAATGCCAATAAATCTTGTCTATCAATCTGCACAAAACTCAAATCAAAGTGAGTTGAAGATCTCAACTTAAACCCAGTTATACTGAGCATAATTTAAAAAAAAAAGTGGGAAATAGCAGTGAATACATGGGCATAGGAGACCACTTTCTAAATATTACACCAGTAGCAAAGACAAGGAATGCAAAAACTAATAAATGGGACCTTCTGACACTAGAGTTTTAGAAGTCAAATGATATGGTCATTAAGACAAAATGAAAACCTACAAAATGGGCAAAGATCTTCACCAACCCTACACTTGACAGAGGACTGATCTCTAAAATATATAGGAAACTCAAGAAACTAGGAGTTAAAAAAAAAAAAAAAAAACAAAAAACCAAAAAAATGAAGAACCCAATTGGAAAATGGTGTACAGAGCTAAATAGGGAATTCTCAACAAAAGAACTCCAAATGGCTGAAAGACACTTAAAGAACTGCTCAACATCCTTAGCCTTCAGAGAAAAGCAAATCAAAACAACTCTGAGATTCCATCTTATACCTGTCAGAATGGCTAAGATCAAGAACAAAGATGATAAGATGACAACTTATGCTCGAGGGGACATGGTGAGAGGGAAATACTCTGCCATTGCTGGTGTAAGTGTACAGCCACTTTGGATATCAGTATTGTGGTTCCTTTAATAATTAGGAATCAATCTACCCAGTGATCCAGCAACACCACTATTGGGCATATACCTAAAGGATTCACATTCTCGTCCCAAGGCCATTAGCTCAACTATGTTTATAGTTTAATCCATAGTTTAATGGATTAAAAAATTGTTGTAAATTTACACAGTGGAGTACTACTACTCAACAGAACAAATAATGACATTATGAAATTTTCAGGCTGAAGAGAGTAAGCTTAGCTCAAGAAATGCCATTTTGTATTCTAGTAACCATAGAGATAAAATAGGGTTCAGTTCCACATTCCTGGCAGGAGCTTGCCCAGTTTTAGGAGAGAGTGAGCTGGACACCTGGATGATCCAGGTGGGGTCCAGGACTAAAAGGAGTCTTCCATTTTAGAGAACTATGCTAAACTAAAGCAGACAGA
Source organism: Sigmodon hispidus (assembly GCA_004025045.1). Taxonomy (NCBI): domain Eukaryota; kingdom Metazoa; phylum Chordata; class Mammalia; order Rodentia; family Cricetidae; genus Sigmodon; species Sigmodon hispidus. Next base: position 44,221 of record PVIH01010723.1, read on the forward strand.
GCCCTGAGAAAGATTCCTTCACCCAGTTCCCAGAGACCATAGCTAGAAACTGCTGTTTATAGAGGGGCAGCATGACCTAAGTTCCAGCTGCAGAATCCATAGCACCCTGGCCCTGATAACTGACTACCAAATGCTCTAGTCAAAATACACCATCATTCCTGGGCCAGCTGCACATTCCAGGGTTGATGGTAGGCTTCCCCCCTCTATAGGAGACATTTCATGGCACAGAACCGGGACAGCTTGACCATACCCCAAGGATGAGCTACGGGACCCTGCACAAAACTAGCCCAAACATGCCAGGAAGAAATAATAATAATAAAAATGATTTTGACCTTGGTACTAACCAATCAAAAGCCTGAGCCATAGTTACCAGGCACCCCCACCCTAGTTTAGAAAGCCCCTAGTACGAGCCAATTAGATAATGACTCGTACCATTATCCTCACCTGAACCCAAAGCACAGCCTCGGACTATAAAAGGAGCCCCCCTCCTGCGTCCCTAATCAACCCTCCTGCATGATTCTGGTGTAATGGACATCTGGAGTGGTTCATGAGCTAGCTTGTCTTTGTCAATAAACCTTGCTTTTGCATTCTGCTACCTCCTTGTCTCTGGTGGTCTCTCCAGGGTGGAGACTCTGGGCATAACAAAGCAAAAGGATGGATCTCTGGAGAGTATCATCCTGAGTGAAGTAACACAGATCCAGAAAGACAGACATGGTATGTACTCACTCATAAGTAGGCTTTAGATATAAAGCAAAGGATAACCAAGCTACAATCCACATTTTTCTCAGCAGATAGGTAACAAAAGGAAGTTAAGAGAAGCATTCACAGATTCCCCTGGGAAGCTGAAATACAGATCTCCTTAGTAAATTGTGATCATATTGGGGGAAGCAAGGAGGAGTGAGAAGAGAAAATGAGAGAATGGGATGATAGAGTAGGTCCCTAAGGAACAACGAAGAACTCACAGGATGAGCCCAGCTTCTTAGTTCAAGCAGTAGTAGAGAGGATGCCTAAACTGGCCTTTCCCTTTTATCATATGAATGGCCACCCTAATTGCCTTTATAGCACCTTCATCCAGCAGTTGATGGATACAGATGCAGATATCAATGCTAAACACTGGTCTAGCTGAAGAAAGGAAGGAGATACTACATGAGTGAAAGGATTATGATGAGGAGACTCATGGAGTAGGCAGTCCCATGCTATTGGGAGCTTGCAGATTCTGAAATAACAGCTGATAAATCTTCCTGGAGTGAATCTGGACCTTCTAAATGTAGATGATAGTCAAAAGGCAAGGGCACATTATAGAACCTCTTGGGATTTGAACAGACTCTATCCCAGGTCCATAAACTGGCTCCTCAAAGCCCATGCCTAGCAGAAAATCACCTTTCTCAGTCTTGATAGCTAGGGGAGGGACTAGGTCCTACTTCAACTGGATATGCCAGACTGAATTGACTTGCCTTGGGATTCCTTGCCTTCTCTGGGGAGTGAATGGGAGATGGGGGAAAGATAGGACCGGGAAAGGACTGTGAGAAGGGGTGGGGGAGGGAGCAGTAGTGGATATGGGACATTTTTCAAGAACAATAAATTAAAAACAAAAGTGATGATGGGATGTGGAATACTTTTCTGTATGCTGTGAATAACTTCATTAATAAAGAAGCTGTTTGAGCCTATGGCAGGGCATCTTAGAAGGAGGCAGAAAATCTGAACATAAGAAAAAGAAAAAAAAATTAATCCAACTATCCCCCAACATAAAATAATAAATAAGATACAGGCCACATGACAAGTCAAATTAATAAAAATAAATTAAATTAAAATACAAAAACTAACAATATACGTATATAATAGACCAAACAATATATAATTAATACAAACATCGAAGTCATTTTTAAAAGGCTAAGCAGTGGCTGGCAGGTCCAGATCATGTGTCTAGGCCAGGCCAGAAACTCATTTTCCACTGGTACATGTTTGTAATCCTAGTCCTTAGAACATTGGGTGGAAATATTGTGAGTCTCAAGACAGGGGGAGCTACAATGCTAGTTCATGGTTGATCCGGGCTATATGATAGGAGTCTAATTGAAAGAAGGGAAAGGGGGCTGGAGAGATGGCTCAGTGGTTAGGAGCACCGTCTGCTCTTCCAGAGGACCCGGGTTCGATTCCCAGCACCCACATGGCAGCTAACAACTGTCTGTAGTTCCAGTTCCAGGCAAACATCAAGGCAAATAAATAAATAAAAGTGTTTTTTTAAAAAAAAAAGAAAGAAAGGAAAGGAGAAGAAAACCTAAAATATGTATTTTCTCACAAAGATAATGAGTCACAGGAATGCAGAAGCTGATTAGTGAGTTACTAACAGCTTGAAGTCACTAGAAAGACTATTCATAGTGCCTGCTCAGTACTAGTTATCTGAAGCTCCACTTGGTTTTGCTGGTGTGCCTCTGAACTCACTGTCACTGCTATTGACAGAAGCTTGAGTTCCCAAATATATCAGGTTCTTCGTGGGGTTTCTGTTTTATAGTTTTGTCCAGAGTAAGTGATCAAATGTTGGAGACAAAAAGGTCCTTGTATTCAAAGAGCACTAGGGAAACTGGGAATGTTAAAGATGCAGGGATGGGGTGTCTCGTCATAAAATAAAATACCTGCTTTCCACTCAAACAGCTATAAGTGGGTGCTGTTAATGAACTGGTGACCTCTTACTATCTGTATTGGGAGACCACAGCCAAATTCCCAGGAATGATTATACCCAGTTCTCCTTCTCTAGATTGTAAGTGTTACAGTTCTGGAAGGAAAGGTAATTTGACTTGTCCGGAAGTCAGGCTATATCTACAGCTGTGAAGGGAGGTATCCTGGCTACCTAAATACTGAGGAGAAAGGTCAGGAAGTCAAGCTACACTTGAAGCTGTGGTGCTGTGGGCAGTAATCTCCCTCCATAATGTAACAATACTGTTCCTCTAGGAGAGAGAGCCATTAGAGCTGAGCTTTGCCCCCAACACCTCCTTAAGGGTGCTTCCCAGCAAAGGTATGTATTTGTTTTGCTCTGCTTCCCTAGGGAAAATCCCAGCTCCCAGTGGAGGTATCCTGCCCAAGATGTTACTTCTGCTTCACTCTGCAAGACTGCTGCAAAAAATTAGCAATTTCCTCCAGCTACAGTGACTAAGTTGTTACTTTTTCTGCTTAGCACCCTCTCTCCTGCTCCTCTAAGGTAATGTTCAGCAAATATTCTGCTCCATGCCAGTGAAAGACTTTCACCCCAAACTCTTAAGATATTTATAAACTGAGTGGTGGTAGCATACACCTTTAATCCAAGTACTCTGGAGGCAGAGGCAAGTGAATCTTTGTGAGTTTGAGGCCAGCCTGGTCTTCAAAGTGAGTTCCAGAACAGCCAGAGGTGGAACACAGAGAAATCCTTTCTTGAAAAAAAAATAAGAAGAAAGGGACTTATATGGGAAGCAGGAGTCCAGGAAAGTGGCTGCCTCTGCCAAGGTGAAGGATTGCTGACAACTGATCAGGCACAGGGGCTTATATAGGTTTTGGGATTGAAGTTTTTTTCCAGGGAGATTTTCTGCTCAGGGACTGGTTGGTTTTGTGTTCAGTTTGTTAGACACAGATTTGGTTCTGGTTCCAGGGCCAAACTGTGTTTCTTTCACTGGCCCTTTTTGGCCATTTTAGCTGTAGTTTTAGGGCCAGGGTATATTTTTTTCACTGGCTCTTGTTCTAGGACCAAAGTGGTTTTTGTTTTGTTTTTGTTTTTGTTTTTTTGGCTCTGGTTTCAGGGTCAAGGTGTGCTTCTTTGGTACTGGGTTCAGGGCTAAAGTGTTTCTTACACTGGTTCTGGTTTCATGTTATCATGTGTGTTTGTCCTTTTTAGTATTTGAATTTATATTTCCATGGGATAGCACTCCTTCCAAATCCATATCTTTTGAATGACATTTCTATAGATGCATATTTATTCAGGAAGATGGGGCAGGAAGTTCTTCTTTTTGCATAACATGCTCTCATGTGGTTCAAACATAGTTAGTACCCCTCTAAGCTGACTTTAGAGGCAGTATTGGGATATGTAGTCTCACAGGAGACAATTAGATCTTGGAAACTGGTCCTTCATGAACAAGACCTCATCAATGACCTCAAGAACATCTAAAAAGCAAACTTGGACTTTCTTATTTTCTTTCTTCCTTCCTTCTTTTTCACGTCTTTATCTGCATTTGTCCTTTGGCTTTCCAAGTTTCTGTCATGCACAGAGCATTTCAGTGGCCTCATTAGGTAATCCATTAGATGTGGTCTTCAGATAATTGTGCTTCCAGCCTCCAAAACTATGAGATAAACCTTTTTTCTTTATGGATGATGCAGTCACTGGTATTCTGTTATAGCAACAGAAAGCAAAGTAACTTAAAACAAAAACAAAAACAAAAAAAAATCCACTGTTTTAAGACATTCAGTTATGTTTGCAAATCAAAGATTGCCAGTGAAAACTAATATAAAACTAATCTGGGCAGACTTTTTTATTTTCAAGCAGATGCTGCGCGAATTACGTAAGTGTCTGAAACCTTGGTTTCTGTATGTTATCAAAAAGTGCAAAATAACAGACATATGTTTTAGTGAAACAATGAATTTATGTGACTGCAAAACATAAAATTAATTAATAGCAGCAAATTTAGCTCCTGTCTGGTCTCAAGTTTTGGCAACACACATAACACCCAAGGGAAAATTAAGTTAATTTTCCTGGTTACAATCACCAGGATACAATCTGAGATTCAAATCTCAGTCTTTATGTTATTGTACATTCTTACTGATTAGGCATATTTCCCCAATATCAATAGTTCCTTGGCTCTGCAGAATGTAAACTGAGTAAACCTCAACTGCTCTGGGTAATATACAGATAATATATTAGCCAGACAGCTGCTTTGAAGCTATGGAAATCAAGCTACATACCAGAACACATCAAAGAAAAAAGGGACAGCACACAATTTTAATAAGTCCATATGTGCCAATATCAATAGAAATCTATCTCTTCCACCATTTTCAGCTAAGTTACTATTCTCACATAAAAAAATCTAGAAACTGAAAACATGCATTTGTAGTTTTTGGCATCAATCTTAACCTTCAATTTTGGCAACAATCAGGGCACAAGTAACCACCAGATGTCTACTGTACCTCTAAATGACAATCAAATACTCAATGCATTCTTCAGTCCCTATCTGTGCCTTACTTAAATCTTTTTTTTCTTGGAACCTTATTCCAGAGCCTGACTATGTGTCTGAAGTATGCTGATTCAATTATCTGTGAAGGCAAATATCAAAGAAAAGGCATGCGTGAATTCTGGCCTCTTGAAATCATGCTGCCTTCAGGAGTTCATGTCAGAAGTGTCAGAGCTGAAGTTTTCTGTCTGAATCCAATTTCAATTAGATTTCAATATCAGTCCTCCCTCTGATTATTAATATTATACTGCACAATTTCAAAATTTTAATTTGACTGCTAGGACCCTTGCTGGCTCTATTTCCATCATTATACTTACCTTCATCCCTTGCCCTCATATAACATTGTCTGAGAGAGCCAACTGACTATCAAATACTTAATCCATTCTTGAAAGTACAACATTTCCAAGCTAAATTTTTAAGAGTGGAGTTTTCTTCACTTAAGCTTTGTAAATTAGAATCTTCATAACCTCAATGGTTTGGGTTAATATTATATGAGAATAAAGAAAACATAGAAAGTTTGGGCACTTGAATGAGTTGCCATTTGCTGTTTTTAATGATGATATAAAGGTACATGTTTCTCAATAAGACAGTAACTACTTAAGGTAATTTCTATTCAACATGTTCTAGATAATATATAAAATACTCCTCATTAAGAGGAACAAAGATAAATCTGCATTTAAATCACATAAGTGAAATTTAAAACCATAGGTTGAATAACCATGCTGTGGAATGTTGCTCCTTCTAAAGGTTTCACTGTCTTTACAGCAATGAAGCAAATTTGGTCTTTTGCCTTGAAAGCAAATATAATTTGTTTGTTTGTGGTCAAGTTCTCAGATGCTAGTGGCAAACAACAGTATAATGAGGATAATGAAACCCCATTAAGTCACTGAGAAGGGCTATCAAGTCTGATTACTAGTGTCTTCCAAGAATGTGAAAGGGGAAAAGGGTAGCAGATTCGCCTGACGTATTTTGTACCCCTGATGTGTATGCCGAAGAACAAGGCTGACTAAACTTTTCTACTTGAACTATTGCTTGCCAGTAAATATCTCTCACACATGTAGCTGGTTGTGGAATGGCCAGCTTTCTAAATGTTCATTAGTGGTTCCAAGTAAGTACCAAATCAGTCTTAGAGAAGTGGTCTACATGCAGTGGCAGGAGTCTGTGGGAAGTGGGATGGTACAAAGTTGAAAGGAAACAATCACATTCTAATTTTATAACTGAGAGAAAAAGAAATTTTTAGTAACTTTAATTAAAAACATACTTTGAATGAGGGTCTCACTATGTAGCCCTGATCAGCCTGGAATTCTCTAGACCAGGCTGGTCTTCCATCTGCTTCTGCCTACTAAGTGCAGGGATTAAAGGCACATGTCATCACACCTTGTCTCAAATTCTTATTTATTTAGTAGTTGTTTATTTCACTTTATTCTGGAGATTAATTACAGAGAAAATATAAGAAAATAGACTTGCTTATTATAAAAGAAAAAAATTGAGTGGAGTATAATCTACATTTAATGTTGTAAATTTTTTTTCCATTAATCTTCCTGTGAGCATTAGAAGAGTTCTCTTGCCTTAGACACATGTCAGGGAACTCCCAGGGGACAGAAAGGATCATAGGGATTATTTTCAAGCTCACTGAGTTACATGATAATTGCTCCATACTTTCATTTTATTCATAGTGTAGAGACACAATCAGAATTTATTTATTGGTTGAGTGAACATATCAGTTTGCAAATGGTTCTCTTTTAATACAATGTAATTTTATCCTAGATTATGATGTCTTACAAATAAGCAACCATATAAAACAATGCCTAAAATGTGTATAAACGTGTCCTTATAAATAATTCTCTCCTCTTTCCCTCTCCTTTTTCTTCTCTCTATTCTTTCTCAATCTCTCTGTGTGCCTATGTCCCTGTTTCTGACACCATCTCTTTCTGTTACTCTCAATATTAGATACCCTGTTTCTGTTTCTGTCTGTCTCCCTATCTCTGTGTCTGTCTCTCTCTCTCTCATACACACAGAGGTCAGGCACCATGTAGCTGTTGATACAAAGTGACTCTAAACCAGGAAAACTTTGCAAAAGTACACACAAACTAAAGTTGTTCAAGATATATCACGATCTAAGGATTAAAAATAACAATGTTTTGTAACATGAAAAATCACAACATATTGCCAAAGATAATTGAAATTCCTGCATATGTCTAAGATATTAATATTTTCCCTGCTTTTTTGTAATTAGATTGATGTGGGTATTTAAAAATCTGCTGCCCACATGTGCTTAAAGATGCCAGCTTTTTCCTGAGTCATATTGCCAACTCAGACACTGTGTTTGAACGTGCCTTCTATGCCAGTGGGATGTGCACATGGGCTACTTCAGCTCAGCTGGAATGGACTGATGTGCTGGAAACATCAGCACAGATGCAGATGCACACAATTATTCTGAGAAAGTCATTAACTGACTTTGCTGCAGCTTTCTATTGACAATAGCCAGGTTAAGCAAATGTGACTTATATACTCAGCCTTGACCTCCAAGAAGTGACAGGCTTCTGGAACAAGGAAGTATTTTAAAGTTCAGATATTAGATACATCTGGTGCTCTAGACTCAGTAACCAAGATAGAGATTTTGATGCACTTGGTGTATTGAATGACTGAGCTCAGTAACAAAAGAAGTGGGGAAATGAAGCAGGGCAGGAATTCTGTATGCTGGTCCATAGTAAAGGAAGAAAGTCCACATTTTGTTATCTCAGTGTACAAACTTACCATGGTGGCCACAGTCAAATCCCACATTGGAGTTGTTTAAAAAACAAATCTGTCTTATTGAGCCACAGTTCTAGAGGCTGAAGTCTTAAAGTGCTGGGGTTAGTGGTAATTGCTGATCATCTAGGAGTACTGCCAGATTTATTCCAAGGGATGGACAAAGAATTATATACCATGAGAAGAAGACTCAGCCAGGAAAATGAAATGACCCTTGAGAGTAAGGGACCAGGGACAGACTGGGAGCTCTAGGTCTGATTTAGGGAAGCCAAAATGCTGTGGCTCCCAGACACGAGTTATAGATTGAATAAGATGGACAAACACCATCCACAGAGAGAAAAAGAACAAAATAATAAAGTATCAGAATGAAAAAAAAAAAAAACCATCACCTTACAGAGGGTTGGAGGAGTCTCCAGAACTAGTCAATTCCTTCTCCTGGGAATCCTCAGTGACATAAGCTCTTTTCCCTCGCTTTGCAAATCTGTAACAATTACAATCTTCTGGGACAAGACCTAATACTATAGGAGCCAGGTGTGACCTTTCTTAACTCAGCTTTTCCTTGATTTCCAAATCATCCTGTGTCCCCGTGGTCTCCCCTCACAGGCAGGTCTGTTTACTCTAAGGACTCCTATAGAAGTCTTCACACCTTATTCTGCAGGTCACGTTCTCATGTTGTTTCTTCACATGGGATTTCCCACTTCCATTGTGGTCCTGAGGTGTCCTTTTGACAAGCTCCTTTCTCTTCAGAGAAATACTGGCTGCTTTAGTTTGAGGTCACCCTAATATCCTAGGTAAAACACAAGCTCTTGTTTCAGCAACTGTGATCTTCCAAGGTTCTGGGGTTTACACATACATTTTCTTAAATTTCTGGCTGTTGGAAGAAGTGAAGGGATCTCTGGGGAGGTAGTCTGGGGTCCCAGGAATACAGAAGACAGTAGAGAAAACTGCTCCTTAAGGTCCAGGGTACAAACTCCCACAGACAAGAAAGAATAGCATTTCCTGAACCCTAAATAACATACTTTATCAAATTTGGGGACTCGTTATTTCTAACAGGCATGGTGATCTTAGGATAGGAAAGGTAGAAGAAAATGCACAGTATACAGTGTGTGAAGAAAAAAAAAACACAGAAAAGCAAGACAAGATGAAGCCACTTCCTTCAGATCAGGGAAGATGAGGGACAAGGCTGTCACACTGGAAGGACACCGAGAAACTCCTGTTTGCCCTTGGCCTAAGATGCCACGAAGCAGAAAGGAGCCCCTTCAGAATTTGAATCATGAACCCTCTATAACTTTAAATAGTTAATTCAGTGTTAGGTGCTCTCAGATATGTGGCATCCCACACAACGGAGGAAAGCAAATGTTGCAATGTAGGTGCCCAGGGTCATGAAAGACATCATCTGTGAGCAGAGTGATAACCAAGGCAGAGTAGATGACAGGTGAACAACCTGGTGCTTTATCTTTGAGGTTTGACAACTGCAGTCTTTGGTCCAAATCTGAGTGCCATTTCTTCTCATAAGTAACATTTTATGGAAAAACAACTGTAGTTATGTGCAACACCCAACTTCTCAGAGGAATTCTAATCATTTTCTATGACAAAATGTGCTGAATCACACAGTGAACAAGCTACTCACAAGACCAATTTTCCCAGGAGTTGAAATGTTTGAATTACATTTTAATTCCATTCTACTTTAATTAGCTAACATTATGATCCTGATTACATCGGAGGAAAGGTCATTTGTTGTATTGTATATGAACTGTCTGAGAATTAATACTTGTATCAAGGTAAGAATTTCTTATATTTCTCATTGAATATATATGTATATATATACATATATATTTGTTTTCTATTATCTGTGAGGAAGTCCATTGATTTTGCTCAAAGATTAAATTAGTTGAAATCCTTAGGTATTTGAATTTAACACTCATTGTAATTTTTTTTAAAAAATCACTGTGCTGTGTGTTACTTTACTTATAAGCATACCCATGAATATTTCAATTTAAAATACTTTCAAGAAAAAAGGAAATAATAGAAATGAGTTAGAAATTATTAAGAAAATAATAGGAAAAAGGAAAATCATTTTTTCTTGATTTATCCTTCTGTCATACAATATATCCTGACCACAGTTTTAAACTATTTTGATATAAAAGCAGAAGTGTGACAATCTGCTGGTGATATTAGCAACATGACAGCAGGTACATTATTTAAAAGACATCTGCTCAGTGGGAGAGCCTACAGGAACATAGGTGAGCCTGAAGTCAGAGTCTCAACTAGATTAATATCATTCTGATCCAATCCCAAGGTTTTCAGTCATGTATTTATAGTATTCCTTAGGAAATATGCAATGTAAATAAATAGCAAAGTACTAAGTGAATCATAGGTTAGGAGTCATTGGAATTGATCTTCAATGGCTGGGAGGAGGTGGGTCAATATTTCCAATGTAACATCATAATCCCACCACATTGGCAGCGATAAAAAATGAGGAAAAACCACATCATTAAAAAAAGCATGTGAGAAATATTAAGCCTGGAATATCATAGCAAGGACAGAGATTTTTAAAAATATTTCAGAGATTATTAGATTGAGTGAGTACTGAGACATGAAGGATAAATGTTGAAAGAAACGTATAAATCCTGGAGTATGGAGAGCTAAAACATAATCAGATTGATTTTCCTCAAAACAAACAAACACAAAGTGGAAAGCCATTGAAGAATGTGAACTGTGAAGAACTCGTGGCCATTGCAGAATAATATCCTCCCACAGTGGCATATTGCATGACCTGGAATAGGGAAGTGTGGGAATTCTTGTATATTTCTTGTCAGGGTTTGTGCTAATGTTTTTTTTCTCCTGCCTGTGCTGTCCTACTGCCACAACATAAGGACAAAGCCTTGGCACCTGTTAGTTTCACTCTGAGATCAGACACAATCACTACCAGGGCCACATGAGAGTTTATGCAGTAGAGTTTCCAGACAAGTACAGGAGCAGAGAAGCAGAAGAAAGAAGAGACAGACTGCAATGTGGCATCTCACTTTAAGAGAAAGGGTGGGCACAGATTTGCATAGGCATGCCTAGGGATGTGCCCTCTGTACCCTTGTTCTGCCAGCAACATAATGTTTGCTTTCTCACATGACTGCCACATACCAGGAATTTTTATAGCACCCAGTGTCATGTGGAGTTCACCACATGGTGTGCCAGGAATTCTTACATCCCACTCTTTCATGTTAATTACAAAGAGAAAGCTGAGTTTATGTAGGTGGGGGCAGGAGGAAAATAGATTAGACCAGTACAGGGTTGATGGATCCCTTAAGGCTGCTTCAAGCTGTCTTAAGAACAGAAGTTTGTCTTTTTGAGGGAACTGTACCCTCTGGTGGTTGGTCTGCTGGGATTTGTGGCTCATTTCCTGTAGTTCAGATGAGTTTAAGCTGTGGAATGATGAAGTCTGATTTTTCTGGAGCTTGGAAAAGATTATGAACTAGTAAGAGAACCTTGGGAAGTGACACATATCTGCTAGGTTTGGGGATGGGAAGAGGCTAAAATGTATCTTCTTTTTTGTTTCCCCTTTGCCAAGGATAAAATGGTTTCTGATTCCTTTCCTTTGGTCCTGGGGTGTGGTGGAAATGGTTCATTTTACCTGTATTGGCTCTAAAAATGATAAGATGGCTTCTGGCTTTTTCCATTCTTGAGAAGCTGTGGCTGGAGGTTTAGTCTGTGGGAGAGGGGAAGGGCAAGGTGAAATACTTCGGAGCATTTGCTAGTAACTTCTCAACTTCAGCTCTGAGAAGCAACCTGGAATGGAAAACTCAGAGACTGGGAATTTTAGAGAAGTGTGTCTTGTAACAGGAGGGTTCTGGATGTCCCACACTTGGGGTCCATTTATCAGACTGAAAGGTTAAAGCTGACAGGTTGAACAGATGGCAAGGTGAGCAAGGGGGCAGCTAGAACAGCTGGTCGAGTCTGGATTCTGGTGAAATGTGACTAAGAGAAATGAAAGTTCTTTAGCTAAAAAATACCTTCCCATTAGGGTTACAGAGTAGGTTGACATGATGAGGTTGGAATTGTTTGCTTCCCACCCCAACAATGGAGAGGCTAGAAAGAAAGAGAGGTGAGACCCTCAAAGCTCTTGCAAGATCGAGTATGTGGCCTGGTGTCCAAGAGGAGATGGACCACCTTTATACCGTTATGACTACCTGAGGATCTTTTTTTTGCAATGATGGAGGTCAGGTTAGGGAAGCCCTGGCAGCACCAATCACCCATGGCCAAGCTTAGGAGATCAGCCAGGAGTGGTTCCTGTGTAATGTCCTCTTGCCACGTGGGGCTTGGGAATACTCACTTAGACCAGCACCCTGATGGCACCCAGGACAAGACCTGAACAGTCTCTGTGAGGCTAGGCAAGAGCAAGACAGTGGCTGGGCTGGCCACACGTAAAGCAGGAACCTTCTCTGAGGTTGTCAGAACATCTGGCTACTATTGATTTAAATTGAAATCTCAAAAGCCACATTTCAAATGATGATTCAAAACTGATAGTTTTCCAGATGAAATTCCCTGCTGGTGTTTCTGGTGATGGAGAAGAACATGTCTTGATATTATTCTCTCCATCTGTGGCTGTGATAAGAATGTCTGCACAGGGTTTCTGTCCTATTTGAAGAGGTTAGTCATCTTTTCTCAAGGAAATTGATAGTCTTGGGGAATGTGGCTTGAGAAGATAAGTGATCAGGAAGTTTAATATATAACTTACTACTCTTAAAGGAGAAAATTCCACCCAGTAACATAGTTTAAGTGCAAGTTTATTAGCAAAATGAACACTTAGAAGAAATTGCAGTGGTCTGTCCCAAGGCAGGAAAAGCCCAAGAGGTTCTGTATGGAGGACTTTAAGAAGTTTAAAGAATATTCATGAAGTAGAAGGCATACTCATGAGATAGAGTGTCTCCTTTTCCCACAGGTGGCAGATGGTATGTCCCCTTTAGAATGTTTTTCCACATAAAAATAGTGGGACATGCCACAACACAATACAAATGATATTAAAAACAGTGAAATTTGAATTTAATGGATGCAGATGACCCTTCCTCTCCTTGGTGTTGATATGTGAGAGAATACCCTGGAACCCCCATATTAATATATAGTGTGAACAACTTTAAGCAACTTCAAGGATAGCTCACCACAAAGAAGCATTCTGAACACCAGAAGAAACCAAATCTAAGATGTACCTGCAGTTACCATGGTTACTGCATATCTCTTTGCTTTTCTAGCATTAGAACCACCAAAGAAATTTATAACTTTAATGAATCTTAAGACCACAAACAAAGTTGCCTTCTTTGGAGCCTGCACCCTTCTTTGTCTTCTGTCCTATGCCCTTTTCCTGTAGAAGCACACCTTTGGCTGATGCTAATTCAGGTGACTCTTTTCTGAATTCCAATTCTGCATCACAAAAAGGTTTGTACCTGTTGCAGGGTGTTCTATCTGGAAACTCCTTGAGGGAGGGAGTGACCCAAGCACTGGGAGTCAGGTGAAAATCAGACACAAATATGTATAAAACAAAGAGCATTTTTGCTGACTCATTTATTGTAAATATGGGGCAAAACTTTATCCCTCCTCCCAATTTCCCATTGACAGTTGGAGACACCCCTGGCTGTTCTCTCTCTCTCTTTCATTGGCCTCCAGCATCCCAATGATCATGAATTACCAATCACTAGGCACAGTGGCAGACTCCCCAAGCTGGTTCAGCAGGAAGAAGCACTGCACATGCCTAGGCACACTACCAGAACAGGGGGTTTTATCAATCAGCAAATTACCAAAAGTTAATGCCTTGGCTCTCCAAGTCTCTTTCAGCTGCATATTAGAAACACTGGGGAACTCTGAAAAACCTCCCTAAGACTCCTATCTCCCCATTTAACTGCAACTCCCTGATTCTAACATCTAGATATTTTTAAAACTTGTCAAGTGATTAGTGTCATAACTGAAATCCTGTGTGACTTGATCATGTATGCAGTAGAAGCATAGAAGAGCTGTGAGCTAGGGACAACATCAGTCTTTAGAAAGTTATTTATCAGAGTAAAGAAGATGGATGAGAGAAAAATAAAGACTAGAAAAGATATAGGGAGTTCCATACCAAAATAAAGAGATAGAATTATACTCACAGGCTACATAGGAATGCTTTGATCAATGATAGACCTCATATTTATCAGCAGTCCTGTAACAGATACAGAAACTCAACATCACCTGCCATTTTTATTGTATTTTCTCTGTGTACAGAAATAGTTATATCATCCTGTCATATTGTCTACAGCTTCTCAGTAGTAACTAACATCCTGTACAAGTTTGTAGCTCAATAATAGCCGAGGAGTGAAGGATTCAGTGGCTAGGTCAGTGCTACTCTAATTTCCACAATGATGAGAACCCTTAGCAGTGCACTCATCACAACATCCCATTAAAGGACCCATAACTGTACATGTTAGGAGGATATGTATTCATAAATTCAAGAACCATGTGGAAGAGATGGAATAAACAAACAAGGATTTAGAAAGCCAGCTTTCCTAGAATGGCAATAACTCAATTTCTAATGGAGGGGCATAGGACTGAGATCCATCTGTTTCTTTGAATAAACTGAAATTCAGAATCTTTTGCTCCACCGTATTACTAATGTCCCTCATTGCACTGCTTTGAGTGAAATCAGCTTTTTAGGGGTTGTGGGTTTGTAAGTCATAGCAATTGACAGGATGGGGGAAGAAAATATAAAGAATGAAAAGGGGGTGCTGTTGTTTTTGTGCATGATATCAGACACACACATACTACCAGGGCCACATGAGAGTTTATTCAGGAGAGTTGCCAGGTGAGCACAGGAGCAGAGAAGCAGAAGAGGGAACAGACAGACTGCAACATGGTATACTCCATTGGGAGTATGTGCCGCAGTGTGCGTGTGGAGGTCAGAGGACAGGGTTTTGTGGTCAGTTCTTTTCAGCCATTTCTATGGTTCCAGTGATCAGATACTGGCTGCCATGCTTCCAGCCCAGACACTTTTGCCCACTGAGCCATCTTCTGCCCACACATTTTGTTTTGAAAATATCTTTCTTTGTTTGTTTTCTGCTTTCAAACAGATCGTGGGAATGTTTGTCTCTATTGGTTGAATGAGTTGTGAATCCATCTGTTTTCCCTAAAGTTTTGGCCTTAGTGTCAAGTAACAGGATGTTTTACCTAGAAAAGGTATGTATGGTTAAGACTCTTCCACAGCGCACCATCTCAAATGTCTGTTATTTACTGCATCCATCTAAGTTGTTATTTTCTTGAAACTAAAGTAATTATGATTCGGTGCTTGAGTCTAAGCCACTGTTAGTTGAACTTACTTCCTTACTATTTAATCCTAAACTTGAGCAGTAGAGGGAGACAATCAAACACAGTGCTACATTCAGAGGCTTTGCTGTCTGTAGTTCGGCAGGGTTACAGGAGGATCTTTTATTCTTTAAGTCATTTTTGTAAACTAGAAGCAAACAATAGAAAGTAATATATACATTGGCCTCAATAAATGGTTTATAGTGTTTCAAATAATTTTTCAACACATCTGCAAAATGAATTTTTCCCCATAGCATAGCAGCTTGTATGAAGTAGTTGTTAAGCATAGAAAACATAGCTTTTTCACAATGAGTTAGATGTAAAAAATATACACAGGATTTTGTTGTTTGTTTTTGCTGATGTGAGTCTTATATAGCCTAGACTGGCCTTGAATTCTTCTTATAGCTGAGGATGGATGACCTTGAACTCCTGATCCTCCTGCTTCCACCTGTAGAAAGGCGCACCCACCTTACACAGTGAATTTTAAAAGCTAGAGACCTAAAATGTAATAGAAAATGTTTCAATAATGTTTACAACTGATTTTAACTTCAAATTATAATTTCATTCTATGGGCATTAAATATATTAAATGCAGTTTTAACTTTTTAAATGTGAGCACTATAGATGTTTTAATTGCTAGTGTACTTGCATTTTATTTCTACTGATTTGTATGCTTCAAAAACTACTCTTTTACTGAGGAAACATTTCTCTATCCTACCCTCTTATTTTGTGGTCCAAATCTGTAATTTGGCCTTTCCTCAGAGTTTCTGCTTCTCCCATGTTTATTCAGAAGCCCCATTTGAAACCTTATGGTAGCATTGTGGAAATTTATTCAAAACTGATTTTTAAGAAGCCTAAGGTCACCTCTGAGATCTTGTACTTACTCACCCTGGGAGAGTTTTGAACTCTGAGGAGGAGTCATCTGATGCCCAGGATGTATGACAGTCATCAGGAAAGATTTGATGAAAGTACCTACATTCATTGCTAAGGTTTGTGAAATCACAGATTTCTGGTGAACAAATATGGACTCCTATGCTTGTGCCACAGGCGTTTACATAATCCTTACCTTTAATGTTCACCAAAGATCAGCAAGTGTCATAATTATCTCCATGCTGCAGATGAAAACTTCAGACCAACTAAGGTGAAGAGGCTTTGTGGAGACCACACAGCTGCTCAGAGGCAGATGGGACCTTAAAAGGCAGCTTTGTTCAGCTGGCTTGATGCTCTTTCTCAATGTGGCAGCCAGATCAAGAATATCATAGGGCTGAATGGTGACAGGCAAGCAGTCAGCTAGGTGCTCTATTCTCTATCGGAAGGCCATTTGCTACATCAATGAGCTGAGACAGGGGCCTAGCAGATTGGCATCAGGCCATCAACACTGAGAGACATTCACTGCAGAATAAATCATGGACCTTGAATAAGAGAAAGAACAAGCCTGGCACACACAGAAAATGCTCTCTTCTTCAGGAGGATCTTGGAGAGAGAAATGTTCACTTGTTCTCACCTCTGATTTCAGCCTCTTCTCCGCCACAAAAGAAGTGTGTTAGAACTGTAAATATTCTGCTGATTAGACAAAGTGGCTTCATTACAAAGATAAGGCAGACAAGAATTAGAGACAACAGAATTTATCAGCAGAGTTTAGACCTCGAGGCTTACCGCAGTGTCATTCTCTCTACCAGTGAATACCAGAAAAAGCAAAAACATTTTTTTTTCTGTCATCACCCCCACTGCTCTAAACCAGGAAAGTGTTGAGGTATTTGTATTCCTGGTATCTTTGTAATTTCCCAGGTTTTAAATGAGCAAGCTCCAAAGCAATGCAGATAAAAGTGATTTAGGCAACATGAAACAGCCTGGTAAGAAGGTATGTAACAAAAGTTAAGCTGACAGCCAGGGCTAATACTATCTGGCTGGTGCTAATATCTGCTCCTACATTTAATCAAAACTCACTTGTTAAAGAGAGCAATGTTATTATACTTGTTCCTGGGGCTGGGTTGTCTTCTTCTTCTCCTTCTCCTTCTCCTTCTTCCTTCTCTTCTCCTTCTCCTTCTCCTTCTCCTTCTCCTTCTCCTTCTCCTTCTCCTTCTCCTTCTCCTTCTCCTTCTCCTTCTCCTTCTCCTTCTCCTTCTCCTTCTCCTTCTCCTTCTCCTTCTCCTTCTTCTTCTTCTTCTTCTTCTTCTTCTTCTTCTTCTTCTTCTTCTTCTTCTTTCCGGTGTGTGTGTGTGTGTGTGTGTGTGTGTGTGTGTGTGTGTGTGTTATTAAAATTCATAGAACTTACTGAGTTTAGTATTACCCCTGCCTTTGACTTTTAAACATCACACTGTCCTGCTTTCCTTAGAGAATATCTTATTGTCATGAGAAAGGTTATTTTCTTTTCTGCTTGTTTCTTTAAAAAAAAAAAAAAAAGCAGAAGTCTATACTGAAGCTACCTACAATATGTTGGAAGCCTTTATCCATTTTCATTCTTTCCCTAACAAAAAATTGATACCAAATGGAAGTCCTCATATTTATGAAGGGAGCTGCTTCCTGCTCACCTCATTTTGTGGTTTGCTTTCACTTGAAAAAAAACGAATAACTGAGAGCAACCTTTACTGCTATAATTGGATTTTTGCCATCAGGTATGGTTTGCAATGATTGTATCCTAGAAGAAATAATATACATTCTGAGTTTAGCATTATGGAACCTATTTTCTGTAACCTTAGAGGTCCTAAATTTTTATCTAGGAATTCATTCTAGTCAGTGCTTTCAACTTTTCTGTAACCTGTTAAATCGGGGAAGGCTAATTTAGGAAGATCTCTCTAATCTTGTTTTACCCGTCTCTGAGAACATAGCCATCCAAATCGCATTCACATGTTTGGTCATCTTGAACTTTGCATACAGCTTCTGAAAATGCTCTTATCTACAAACTGCAGGAACTCAGCAGATAATTTGGTCTTCCAAATCATTACCAAAGTACTTCCATGTTTTTTGTGTAGTTCAAAGATTTCTGTCATTTCGTTTAGCATATAAACCTTTTAAACATTATTTGTTTAAAGCCCTAAATATCATGCATAAAATAGAAATGGAAAGGAATGTCTTGGGAAAGTGCTTGTTATTATTTTATTAAGAGCCTATATCTTAGGAAATCCTGCTGAGTTGACCACAGTGTCAAGACTGAACTTTCAGTGTGGGTATGGAATTAAAAAGTATAGTTTGAGAGTAAAACAAATGTTAGATTTTTCTTTATGTTGTTGTGGTAGGACATTCTGACCTGAAGCAACTTGGTGGGAGAAAGGGTTTTATGGAAGGTTACACACAAACCCATCTTTAAGAGGAGTCAGAGAGTTAACTCCAGGCAGAAACCTAAAGCAAAAAACAAGGTGAAACAGTATTGGATGTCTTACTCACAGAATCATAGTTAACTAGCTTTTATATATATTCTAGAGTCACCAGCCTAGAAAATAGTGCCACCACAGTAAGCTAGATCTCCTGAATCAATTAATAATCAAGAAATTCCCCAAGACATTTCTGAAAGCCAATCTTGTCTAGGCAATACCCCAGCCAAAGCTTAACTCTCTGGTGACTCTGGGCTGTGTCATTTTGACATACAAGTTAGGAAAGGCAACTTTGCTGGTGGCCTACTGGTTTCTAGTAAAAATGAAGATAGAAATGATAAATTCTCTTAAAATGGATTGGCAGTCCCAGGGAAATATTATGGTAGGTTTTTCTATAAATAGAGGGCTGTCTTTTCTATTATTGAACATCATACATTTATTGCAGTTTCATATCTTTATCACATGACTCATTATAAGTCTATCTTTTTATTATTTTTGTTTGTTTGTTATATGTATTTTATACTATCCAAACTTCCCAAGAGCAATCTATGCTTGCTGTTGTGGTGGTAATGGTGCATGTGTATCATATGTGAATATGTTCTTGTAGAGGGCAGAAGTTTACCTAGGGTACCATTCCCCTATTCTCTACCATCACACTTGAGACAAGGTCTCTCTTTGAACATGAAGCTCATCACTTTATCTTGGCTGCTTGGCCAATGAGCTTCTGATATCTGCCCATCTCTGCCCGTCTGGGATATCACCCAATAAGGCTGAGGTGTCAGATGTGCCTTACCATGTGTGACATTTTTACTTTGGCCTGGAGATGTGATCTCAGGTTCTTGTACTTGCACAGAAGCCACTTTACCAATAGAGCCAAGGACATTGTCAGAAGATCAATTTTAAAGAGCCACATTGTTTTCTTGAAACATTCCAGTGTTTAAAACAATGATCTCCTTTTTATGTTTTAAACACTAATGTTTATTTTGCACTTGCCTTACTTGTTTTATTGTGCTAAATTTTTCTCTTTTTCTTTCCATTGTTTTAATTTTATTTTTTGCCATATCTACCATTGTTCCCCCCTTTTTCCCTCCTCCCAGTCCCTCCCAGTCCTCCCTCAGGCTTCCCCCACTCTCTCCCCCCATTCATTCCCCAAGGAGGGCCAGGAGTCCCAAGGAGGATCAGTTCAATCTAGAATATCCAATTGAGGTAGGTTAATTTAGTTTGTTCAGAGCTCCCCAGAATATATTGTGAAAACAGAGAAGATGACTGAGTAGGACCTTGGAGAAACATGGGTTCACTGTTTCTTTCAGTCATGCTGTGGGATGGCTGACCACGTTCTACATTTCATATAGCCAGGGAAGGAACCTTGCTGTTCACTCCATTTTCTTTTAGTTGAACTGCACAGCAGAGACATGGAGCCAGTCCTTACAGGACACATGCCATTCAACTAAGGGTAAGACTATGGGTCACCCATATCATCTTGTCATTTCTAATCATTGTCCTCACTTTATGAGTGACAGTTTTTGATATGTTCTTTCACAGCATTTTCTTGCCACAGACAGTGGAATATTAATTATTTTAAGTGCCTTCTGCAACACATAAATTTTTCTGTCTCACTGGGAAGTTCACGTTTCACATTTGTGAGTGATATCTCACCTATTTCCTTTAAGCTTCTGTTCTAATGTCTTTTTCAAATAAGTCTCTCCCAACAGAAATTACCTATATTACAGTTATTACAGATGTGTAACCAATCACTGAGAAATGTAGTTAGTTAATACAAAAAAAATGTTTCTTTTGTTCTTGTGTCTGAAGCCTGAGAGTTGTCCACTAAGAACAAAAAAACTCTTTCTTCTGCTTTTGAGTTTGGATGAAGGTAGTGGCCAACAGGCTGGGGACCAGAATTATCTGAAGACTTTTTCTTCCAGGTGTGTTCCACCTGGATGGAGTGGACTCAACAGCTGAGTCTCCTTGGACATCTGTTTCCATCTCTATGTGGTACTGCCACATGGTCTCTTTATCACAGCTGCTTCATGTTATCCAGACTCCAAAAGCACAGGTGGAGTAATGAAAAGGAAGTTGTGCACAAATGGAAACAGAGGGCCAGCTGGAAGGCAGATGGCTGTTTGTGACCTAGGTTTGGAAGTCACTTACCTGGCATTGCTTTGTTTTTCTCCTGTCTGCCAAGTTTCCTTTTTTGGGACCGAGTCATTGGTGATACTTTATATTTGAGCATAAGAGAATGACAAAGAGTTTATAAAATGGTTATTAAGATTACATTGTTCAACTGTTAATTTGAACTGCTGCCTTATCTTTTTATTTCAGTCCATTTCCTATGTGAAATCATACTATTCCTCCTACTGGAGGGCAGGTCCCTTAAGAGGGGCACTTGGTGTTCTTCACTGCTCCATCACCACTGACTCTAAATAATTGAGCAAAGAATGACACTAGTCCTTGGTAGGTCAATGTTAAACTAATAAATTTGTTTTATTTTTCTGCAGAACTCAGTTTACTTTCCATATATTGAAGTTACTAATGAATTAGTTATTATATAAAAGTATCTTGGCATAGTGCAGTCCACACATCACCAAGACCAGGTAATTCTATACATTATCACTAATGATATTTATTATTGATGATGATTTTTAACAAACACTATAGACATCAAGTACATTACTTTTTGTATCTTACTAAGAAATCCCTGAAGTAGAACTAATATTGCATCTTTATTTCAGACAATAATTCAGAGACATTCCTGGAATTCTGTCTGAATCCACAGTGGATGCTCTCCATCTTCTTGATGATGTATTAGCAAGGTGGCAAGAAAGGGATTTGGAATTAATATGTTCACCATTATCCTGGTATCTCTATTTCAGTTTTCTCTTTGTTAATATTTTCATATATATATATATATATAATATACTCAGGATGCTAAACATATTGGTGAGAGGGTAAGAATAAGAATAACCTACTTATGAGAGCCCTTTAGTTAGAATACAAAAATCATGAAATGTAATGTTAGATTAAGTCATTTGGAGGTTATGTTAAGGAAATGGCTTCACTGTTCTGGGTTCATATCAACAGGCTGGAACTCAACTTAGTATAAGCGGTAAGGAACACATGAATGATAACTTACTCGGGTAGAAGTTGCCTAATAAACAATCACCTGAACTCAAATAAAGCTCCAGGTCTACTTTAACTAATTAAGTATTTGCTTTCTTTGCCTCCTTATTTACCCTGTAAAAATCCTCATTATCTATCCCTAAGCTCCAAACATCTTTCATTAAAGGGCTGCCTAATTTATGGATTACCAGTTGTCTTTTAACAGTAATTTAACTATCAATATTTAGCATGTAACCCAAGTATGATTAGATATATTGTATGCGTATTATATCCTAAATTCTATGACTCAGGAAAAGACTTGACTGTGCATGCCAATCCCAAAGTGGCTTGCTTTGGTAAGCAGTGAAGAATAATTGAATGAGTCTAATCATATGGTAAAAAGTGTTCTTATAATTAAAAATATGTATACTTTCTATATTCATTTGGTGCTTGGATGCCTCAAATTCTATTACATGTACAGTAATCATCATTAAAGAAAATACAGTGGTTTGCTCCTTGTGAAATTGGTAAGCTGTAAAATGGAAAGAATAGAGATTTGTTTATAATTTTTATATGTTTTAAAGCAAAAAAGCTTCATTCCTTAGTCATTCAGAAAGCTTGCATATCCTCACATAAAATGGGAAGATAGTCCAACCCTACAGTTATGACTAAGGGGTAAAATAGTCAAGTCATAGTAACACTTTGTGGGATACACAAGGAACAGTCCTTGAGAATTTTTACAAGTATAATAATTTATACTTGTTTTAAGGAATGAGTCCTATGTTAGTGATTATCAAAAGAAGTCAGTTACTAAAAAATCCCTTCATAAACTTTTGAAATGCACATTTTAATGTAAAATATCTGAGCTGGTGAACCTCAGCTGTATAGTGCCTTCAGTGCATGCTATGCATATTCAAGACCCTGATTCAGTACCTAGTGTGAAATGGGAAAGCAGTTGCAAAAATAAAATCATAATTTTTTTATGAAATATAAATCAGGTTTTTACATTTTTATAATAAAAATGTTTTGATTTGAGAATATTGCATGGTCAGTACTATGAAGGCCAATCTGTGTCTTGCCTTATTTTTGTTACTAAGTAGAAAAAAGATAAGAGCTGGAATAGCCTTTTAAGTTATCATCCCATTATTACCCTGTAGCTGGTTTCTTACTCATAAAGTTTGGAGTATTTAGGGTAGTGGCTTAGTTTATACTAGAAAAAGAAAGTTTCACCCATTTCATATAAACTTCAAGTATTTATTTTTTAATAAACCCAGGGCCTGCAGGATCCATGATCAAGATATTAATAGTTTTGTATCTAGAAGGGATATTTCATGGATATTGATTAATCACATTATTTTTCAATTATATTTTCTTATGGTACTGTTGTAATTGTGTGAGAGAGGAAAGAGAAAGAGAGACACACACATAGAGGAAGAGAGACACACAGAAACACACATACACAGAGAAAGAGACACAGACACACAGAGAAAGGGAGACACACAGAAGAGATATAACAAGACAGATACAGATGGACAGACAGACAGAGACAGAGAACAGAGAGAAAGAGGAACAGACAGACAGACACACAGAGACAGAGACAGACAGACAGAAACAGGGAGCAGAAAGACACAGGGTCAAACACATCCATACACAGAAACAGGCAGACAGATTGAGAAACAGACAGAAAAAGCTCTTAGGTACTTCCTTATAAAAAATTCCTGTTCATGAGGTCTTATCCTTATAACTGCCAAAGACATTTTCTCTCAATGACATCATGTTAAATGTTGGAATTTTATTATAAATCTGGGGGGAGGCACAAACATTTTTACCATAACTATAACATGACTGGCCCCGATGGGCAGTTCATGATGGATTTCAGGCCATGGTTTCAATTATTCCTTGTTTTGTCAGAGAAATACTTTCCAGCCATGAACAATGAGAATTGACCTTGTGATAAATTATGGGCCCTGTCTGATAAGTGGAGGTCTGGTGAAATAACTCTGTTGACAAGGCTCATTTTAACAGACTGGCATTACATACTGCTGTCCATTCCCTTCAAAATGAAAAGCAGGATCACAATTACAAGAGACCAATTGAAGAAATGTAGTCTCTCTCCCAGCACCAATAGTGACTGGACCATTGTGGTAGAGAGTGGCCTCAAGTATTGGAGACACTCTGGTGAGCAAAGGGAGAACTTCTATGAAGGGATATGGGGGAGTGTGATCTGTCTATTGGTTGTTGTCATAATTTGGGCAAAGATATTGTACTCATATGTGGTGCTAGAAAGTAATAGAGAAATAGACTTGTGACTAAAAAAAATTAAAAACAAAAATTTAAGAATTTGCAGTAGCTAAACATAGTCATAGTTGTTGAAGGAGTAAATGACAGGAATGCAGTTGTTTTTTTCATTTAAGAAAATCAGAAGGAATATGTAGGGCATTGGAGTTCTTTTACCAAGTTGGAAGCTAAAAGAAACTGCTTTTACATTTCTGATGATTTTTCTTCTTTCATACTCATTTAATGGTATTATAGGCAATATAGGGAAAGACAGTGAGCAATTAGAGGGATTTGAATGCCAGATAGAGTGCTGTTCTTCAAAAACAAACCAAGACCATAAGGAACTGAAAGCAGAAGTTAGATCTTCTGGAATTATATGGCTTCCAGGCTGCCAAGCTAGTGATCTCAGGGGCTGAGGCTTATCTGGGGTACTTGTCCAAGGATCACAGTTCCTAGGGGAACATGGCTTTGCTACTGTGCAATTTTCCTTCAGAGGCCTCTGTGGTTGGTATGGTTTCTCTTGTTGAGAATGCATGCATTCATGCAAACCAACCAGTTAATAGGTGTGCCAACATGTGTATGGTCACTAGAAAACTCACTATATTTGTGGCCGTGGTAACTAAGTATTCACAAAATTCTTTCTTCCTGTGTACTTTGCTAGACTGCTTTTTTTCTACTACTCATTCTCAAAACTGAAATAAGGTATGAGGTTATATGTACTCTGGGCTGAAGCACCAGGTGCCATTTCCTGTCTTCAAGGGTTGTCACATCTTCCTCCTACTACTGATGGTGGCTGAAATGATTGTGACCTCTGGGGCAAATTTAGGAGCCTCAAAAATTGCAGCACCACAGGATAGAAAAAAATTTAAATCTCTCATTGTGTACTTGGAGGAAAGCCATCTGAAAAGCAGATATTTTTTATCAGTAAGAAATCCATGAAAATAACAAAAATATCAACAAATAGGGTTCATTCACAGTAGCAACATTTACCCTATACTAACTTAGCAAATGCCAAGTCCCCTGTGATGAGCATACTTTTGTTGCATTTGCTTATGAAGTAGGAGACTATCATCTCCATTTCATGGATGAGTAGC
Source organism: Sigmodon hispidus (assembly GCA_004025045.1). Classification (NCBI taxonomy): domain Eukaryota; kingdom Metazoa; phylum Chordata; class Mammalia; order Rodentia; family Cricetidae; genus Sigmodon; species Sigmodon hispidus. Next base: position 69,258 of record PVIH01010723.1, read on the forward strand.
TAGTATAGGTTTCACAGTGATTAGCAATAGTCTAACCTACTTTACATAATTTGTTTAGGGCTATTTACGGACTCTTACATTCATATATATGTATAAAGATGTATTTGTATATATTCATGTGTGTACATATGTGTGCATATGCATGCACAGAGCAGAGGTCAACTTTGGGTATTCTCTTCAATCATTCTATCCTTAATTATTTGAGACATAGTATTACAACCATTCTAATTGGTCTTCTAGTTAAAAACCTGGAGCCAGATATTGGGGGAAAAGCTGAAATATTAGAGAGACAGAGAAACAGGCCATAGCCATTTCTCACCTAGTCAACCCCTCAGGTGAAAAGGGGTAGATTCTGTCTCCATGAATCCTTAGCCTGAATAGGGACGTGAAGGGACACACAGGATGAAATGGAATGAGGCACCCTCCCACCTTATAGTCCTTTCTCTGCTCAGCCATATCACTTTTTTCTTCCAGCTTCCTAGAGTTGGGATTAGAGGTGTGTGTGTGTTTCCCAAGTACTGGGTAGAGAGTCATGAGAGCACTAGTGCTGAGGATAAAGCTGTGTGCCACCTCTGCTGCCTCTGTTTCTCTTTTGAACTAAATGTAGCCCAGTGTGGGCTTGGACTCACAGAGATCCCGAAGAATCTCTGCCTCTGCCTCCCAAAAGCTAAGATTAAAGACATGAGACACCATTGCCTGACCTCTATGGCTAACTCTGTATCTGGCTCTGTTCACTGATCTTCAGGCAATCTTTATTTGATACACAAATTTATCACCACAACACGTTCTCTCACAGAACCAGTAGGTCACTGACTCAGGAAGACAAGTTTCCCAGCAAGCACTGGGATCAGCCTTTCTCTGCTCCTCAGCACTGGTGTAGGAGGCACACACCAAATTCTTGGCTTTTGCTACTTTCAAACCTGTGTTGTGCTCAGACAGTTTACTGACAAATCGATCTCTCTATCCCCATGGTGCTTTTTACACAGAAGCTGGGGATTGAACTCAGGACCTCATACACCAAACCCTTCACCCTTACTCACTGAGCCATCTCTCCAGCTCAACTCTAAGACGTTAAGACATTAAGTCTACATTCACTTGAGAAAGAAAGCCCATGAATATTTTACTGCTTTAAAAAGCCAGCCTCAGAGGGGAAGGTTAGTATCTTACTTGTCTTATATCTGTTTATATGAAACATTTCGAAATAGTGTCATCAGTATATAGCAATTTTCAATTCTGTAACTCTTTCTAGCAATTTAATTACCCAGATTGATATATTCTGACATATATAAGGTCTTATACTCACACATCTTTTAAAACAATAAAAAAGACGAGTATTTTCACCTTGAAATAAACGTAAGACATAGGAGTTTATTTCTACCTTCCTCTTGGCATAGTCTATTTAAAATGAGCAGTTCAAAACCAGCCTCACTCAAAATAAGTATATATGTTCACGCACAGCACGTCTGAAATTTTCACATTATGGTTCATTGAAAAGGCAATGGGCTTTGCAACAGGATTGACAACAAAAGGAAAAATGATGAGGAAAATTGCCTTACTTATCTGCTACAGTACTCCTGATTGCCAAGTGTAATTTTCTGGTTCATTATAAGAGGGGGCACATTTGACCGTTAACTTGAGTACTCATAGATTTCACTGATACAAAGAATAAGTTGTTTGAAACATGCTTTGCTTTTTAACGAAACCAGGGTAATTGTAAGTCTTTAAAGCATCATCAGTTTTCATCAGTTTCCCCCCTGCTGGAGTTATATGTGGGTAAAATACTTAAAGGTCATCAAACACGGTGCAACACGCACCAGCTGTAGAAAGTGAAGATGTTAAAATTATACAAGAGTGACACAAGCCATTTTCTGAGTTATCGCCTGACATAGCATGAGATTTGACTGGGTAATAGAGGTAAATAGCCATGCCATTATAGATGTCATGATAGATCAGACAGGGGTCAGGAATCACAACAACTTTAATCATCCTCTAACATAAAGGGGCACTGCTCCAGCACACTATAGGCGATGCCTACATTTAAAATTGTAGTTACTTATTCTACTATCAGTCCTAAACTTTAGTTCCTCAAGGACACTTCTCTGCCCCAGAACACTTCAATTCTTTCCATTATCTTAAACTACAATTTATTTATTTTTATTATTTTAAATTCAAGACTAAAGCCACTAGCCACATATAGCTGTTTAAATGCAAATAAATTAAAATTAGGCATCTTTTTTTTCTCAGTTACAATATCCATGTTCAAAATTCAAAATTGGCTTTGAAGCCAATGGGTTCTGTAGTAGACACTGAGAAACTCTGCAGTGTCTTTATCAGCTCATAAACATGGTAAAGCATTAGATTATCATACATGGCAACTATGACACTACAAACATGGATATTGATTACCTGATGGGTGGCCAGCTCAAACTGAGATTAGTAGATACTTATTAGATTTGGGTAACAAAGGACAACAAGAATACTGTGAAATGTCTCCATAGTTTTATATTCTGATTTGATGTTGGAACAAAAGTAATAAATATAAATATATAATGTGTGTAAATGTATGTACAAATAAAATATATTATTCAAATTAATATCCTTTACTTTTCAAGTGACAATTAAAACACCTTAAAAGAATTGAGGTGACTTTAAGAAATGTTAACATATGTGGCTTGGATTAGACAGTATTGATTTGTATTGACAAGGTCTATTTTCTATAGCCACCAAGGACATACCTGACATCCAACAGGTTGGCTTTTATACTGAAGGAAGTGAGAAGGATTTGGGAGGCAGCTCCTCTAAGAGGGCAAAGGTCACTGTTATGACAAACATCTTCAGCAGAGTGGGAATGAAGTAAAATATAAAGAATCATCTATACAGGAAGGCTATTTGTAAAGATGTTAAATTCAAGTCTCAGCTGAAGATCAGATATTTATTGTAACTTCAGAAATTATGATGTCCAGATAAATGAGAAATGAATATACCCTTTCACTAAAATTTTGCATCTAGGTAAGTGGTCCAGGCTGCTTCTTTTGTATGTGCTGATGTAACTCAGAGGATGCAGGAAAAAGAAGAATGTTCCGTCTTGCTAACACAATTCTTCAACATACCAGCTTTTCATTATTTTTTCTTTATTTATTTTGTATTTATCAAGAAAACAGTAAAATGAATTTAAAATGCTGATAAGTTAACAATAACTATAAAGAAGATAAAAATCATAAGCATGACTTTTCAAGAGTGATAATGCAAATAAGATTGCTACATATATATTTACTTTGTGTCCAGCTTGCCCTCTGAATTTTTTTTCCATCCTTGTATATCCTTATTCAAGGTCCCTTCCCCCTCCTGCCACATCAGGTCATTTTTATTTTCCACAACTCCCCATCCCCTCCCTGGGCAGGGAGTAGACAGTCCTATGGTCCCACTGATCCAATAATGCTTGGATCAGTCTCCACTCCTGACAATTTCAGTTTTGTCGCCCCTCCCTCAAGAGTGAATCAGGTGTTCCTATAGTTGGAGTGGGATCGGAAGGGTCAGTCCATGGTGTTTCTGATCCCAAGCTGTTCAGTGGTTGTGGTTTGCAGCTTGGGCATGCTTGGCTTTTTTTTGTTTTTTTGTTTTTTTATCTTGTTTGTTTGTTTAGAGACCACTAATGAGTGAGTGCATCCCCTGCTTATCTTTCTGAGTTTGTGATACCTCACTCAGGAGGATATTCTCCAAATCCATCCATTTGCCTTCGAATTTTAGGATATCATTTTTTCTTACTGCTGAGTAGTATTCCATTGTGTAGATGTACCACAGTTTGTTATTCCATTCTTCATTTGAGGACATCTAGGTTGTTTCCAGGTTCTTGCTATTACAAATAATGCTGCTATGGACATAGTTGAGCTAACACCTTTGGAGTGTGAATATGCCTCTTTAGGGTATACACCCAGAAGTGGTATTGCTGGGTCCTTGGGGAGATTAATTCTCAATTTTCTGAGAAACCGCCATATTGCATTCCAAAGTGGCTGAACAAGCTTACACTCCCACCAACAATGGAGGAGTGTTCCCCTTGCTCCGCATCCTCTCCAACATAGGCTGTCATCTGTGCCTTTTATCTTAGCCAATCTAACAGGTGTTAGGTGGTATCTCAAAGTTGTTTTGATTTGCATTTCTCTGATGG
>PVIH01010724.1:0-73417 GCA_004025045.1 Sigmodon hispidus
ATTACAGGCTTCTTGTGGTATGCGGTCCTGGTCACGTACTTCTGGTTATCTGATGGTTCCTTAGCAACCCTTTTACTATCTGCTCGCAGGCTTGTGCTTGTGTGAGGGGGGGAGATGGGGGACCCTGGGCATGTCCGGGCAAGCCTGGACAAGTCTCAGGCAAGTTTTCCAGACTCGCTCCCACAAACAGGAAAAAAAAGGGGGGGGGGTTTAGCACTCGGCCAGATACCTGAACTGAATGCCTGGGTCCAGCCCTAGAACTCAGAGTCTTTCACTGGGACTCTACTAGGAATGGAACAAAGCACAAATGCCAGTGTCGGCTATGTGGAATTTGATGGCTTCTGAGCAGAAATAAAGATACCATAATGAATTTCATAATCATAATATGACAGAAAAGGGAGCCTATGCATCTTTCATGTAAGGTAAATGATGGAACATAATTACCTAAGCAAGTAAAATAGCCTGATGCTGTGATCATTGCTGGGAGGAAGGACAGGGACACAAAGCAATAGCCTTAAGTGTCAATGGACACTCAGTGGTGAAAATGACTAAGATTCATTATATACACGGATAAAACTGACATGAAACAAATTTTAAGTTATTTCTGAGCTAACAATTTGAAAATAATGATGGTGCCTTTGACAAACAATAGAGGGAAGCTTACTTTTGGAGATGAACCCACAGCAAAGGGAAACAGGCAAGAAGAGCACCAGCCCTTAAAACTAGGCTGAGCAGGGCTAAAGAGATAGCTCCAAGGCTAAGAACACTGACTACTCCTCCAGAAAACCCAAGTTCAACTCACAGCACTCACACAGTGGTTAAAAATGATATCCTAAAATTTGCAGACAAATGGATGGATTTGGAGAATATCCTCCTGAGTGAGGTATCGCAAACCCAGAAAGATAAGCAGGGGACATACTCACTCATTAGTGGACTCTAAACAACAACAACAACAACAACAAAGCAAAAAGCAAAGCATGTCCAAGCTGCAAACCACAAACACTGAACAGCTTGGGATCTGAAAGACCTTGGACTGGCACCTTGGATCCCACTCCCTCCAGAAGAACACCTGACCCAGTCTTGATGTTGGGGTGAGGAAAGTGGATCTCCCAGGAGTGGATGCTGAACTAAACCATATTAGGACCTTGAGACCTCCTGGGGAGGAGATAAAGAGATGTGGAGAAGAGAGAGTGGAGGGGGATGGGGAAGGGAGCTTGAACAAGCATACACACTGATAAAAATTGTGACTTTATTCATAAGAAAAAAAGGCATTCATAACTCCAGTTCCAGAAGATGCAATGCCCTCCTTCATCCTGAAGAGGTTCCAGGTGTACTAGTATGGAACATACATGCATCTAGGCAAAGTACTTACACATATAAAATAAAAAATAAATAAAACTAGAAGACAAAGTATTTTTAAAAATAATGATAAATTCATCTGATCTCTCAAGAAGGAAGGACAGAATTGACTACTAGGAAAGTCTCCAGAGAAGGCAGAATACTGAAGGCAGACTGCCATAAAAGGACAAGATTCAGAAAGAAAAATACTGGGAACAGGACTTTGGATTTAGGGAAACCCCTCCATGTAGGAATAGATTAAAAAAAAAGGCTGTGGTCTGAGGGAATGCTACTAATCTTTAGAAAGCTGGAAGACTGTGGACTATCATTTTAAGAAGTTAAGATTTCTCTTTTTCAAATTACATGTATGTATAGGATGTGCGTATGCATGTTTTCATGAGCGGGCACTCATGTGTATGAATGTGTGCACATGTGTACCCTGAAGTTTGCATGGAAGCTGGAGGTTGAGGTCAGGAACCATTCTTGTTTATCAAGGCAGAGTCTCTCAGCAGACCAGAGCTCCTAGACATGGCTAGTCTTGATAGCCAGCTGACTCTAGAGATCTCAGCTCTGCCTTCAGAAGCTGGGAGTTCTGACCCAGTAAGCACTTACATGCATTTGAGGATTAAAATCCTAGTCCTGGTGCTTGCAAGCATGTGCATTAACCACTGTATCAGCTTCCCTGCCCAAAACCTGGAATTTAAGTGGAGATGCCTTAAGGCCACATTTAGAAGGCAAGGAGAAGATTTTTTTTTTATTTGAATGATATTCATAAACTAAAGAAAGAAGAATAAGGAACAGGGAGAAACTAAAGGTGCAAACCTCCACAAACAATGGTAAACATCCTGTAGCTCTCCAAGGGAAGTTGGGAAAGTATTGCATAATCACTATTCAGTAACTCCTTTAGGAGGGATCACAGGAAGCGGAGAGCAGTGGTCCTCAATCTTCCTAATGCTATGACCCTTTAATACGGCTGCTTACGTGTGGTGACTTCCAACCATAAGATCATTTTGTTGCTACTCATAACTATAATTTTACTGCAGTGTGTGAATTGAAATGTAAATATCTGATATGCAGGATATATGATATGATATGCAACCCCTGTGAAGGGGATATTTGATCTCCCCACCAGGGGTCACAAACTACAAGTTGAGAACCTCTGGTAAAAGGTGATATGAGCATTCACTTTCCAGAGAAGAGGGAACCAAAGCAAATTTCATTTTCATAGTACATATAAACGTCTCATACAGAAAAAATTCAGAGGAGATAGACTTACACAAATCTTTGCTATATATAAACTTTGATATCATGACTGTGAGTGATGGCTCCTGCCTGTTTCATTCCTGAACAATCCCAAGTCACTGAAGAAAAAGCAGAGAAAAGTATAGATATTGAAAAATGTCAAGGTAAAAGAGCAGAGAATGGCTGGTCACTGAATGGGAAAAAGATTTGTGCCAGCAATTCTGAGTGTTACTACGATCTCCAAGCTTCTGGTGAGGTCCAGGCACTTCATCTTAAGCCTCTGTGTATTTTTTTCTACATAAATTACCAACAATGTCTTTTCTAACAATTCCGTGTATCAGCTACTCTTAAAAGTATTAATTTTGTTTTTTCCAGAAGACAATTCTAAATTTTAGAAAATTTTATTGGCAAAATATAAATGAGGTCAGAGTAAAACACTGATAAAATCAAATTATTTTTATATTTATTGCTCCTGAAGATTTTCATATTATATGTCTCTGAACACATTCTTTACACTCACATTTTCTTGAATTTTATAAAATGTCTGAAGCATGCAAATTAAGTGTCTTTGCCAAGTCAAGAGACTGGTTTACAGAGAGTATTTCTGGAGTCTTAGATCTCTTCTATTGTGTTCATTTACTATAAGCTAGAATTTCTTTTCATGAGAGCTGACTGGGATGAATATTGTGTATTCCTTTGCAGTTGTTGCCATAGAGATAAAAATCTTTTCAAATAAAACAAGGATAAAATAAAAATTTCTAATGGAAAAATTAAGTTTCTAATGTAATATTTGAAAGGTTTACTGTTCGCTTTATTTCTTATTTTGTCAAAACTGCATGACTTGAGTATATCTATTTTTTCATTAAATAATTGCTCATATAAAGAAAGTAGAAACAATGAAAATGAAATAGATGAACTCTCTGTGGTAATGATTCTCAACTTGCGGGTCTCAATCCCTTTGGGCTGACATGACTTTTTCATAGGGGTCATATATCAGATAGATATCCTGTTTATCAAATATTTACATTGTGATTTACAATAGTAGCAAAATTCAAGTTACAAAATAGCAACAAAATAATTCTATGGTTGGGGAACACCACAACATGAAGAACTGTATCAAAGGATCACAGCTTTAGGAAGGTTCATAACCACTGCCCTGTGGTATTTAGTTGCAAGAAGCTTGTTGTATTATGTTTCTGGCCTGGACTTCCCAGCCTGGCCCCAAGGTTCTGACCCACACTCAGCCCTGCTTAGCACACATGTGCTTATATTACTTTTATGCTTATCGGCCTAAGGCTCAGGCATATAACTTGTTAACTCCTTCATCTGAACTCAACCCATCTTGTTCAGCTGTGAGACTCAGTACCTTTTCTCAGAGCAGCATTTCAACTACTTTCTTCTTCTGAGTCATCACCTAGCATCTCTGTGGTGTCTATGGCATCTGTGTTGCTCTGAAATGTTCCCAGAGTTTTTTTTAGCTGGGAACATCTGTTAGCCTCACCCACACTTTCTGTCTGCCTTTGGCTAGTCAGCTTTTATTAAATTCATAGACAGGACAACATTACCAGCATAATCTCACTACAGAAGCTTTCATTTTAAAGCTATTTTTCTTAAGACTTATAACAGTCCTAGTTATTAACGCGCACACACACACACACACACACACACACACACACACACATCCTCCATACTCCTTTATATTTTGCTACTTTATTTTAAATATAATTACCTATAATGAATTTTCTTTAAAAATTTTTTCCTGCCACATCATTTTCAAAAGTTAAGTAGATTTTCTGGCATGAGCACAGTTTGAAAAAGATCAATAAATCTAGAAACTTCTTCAGATCTTTTTATTCATGATCTGGTTTAGAGAAGTTTGTAGACTTCCTGTGAGAACTCAAAACGTAACAAGCATAGAAAACATATAGCTCAGAACTGTTTTGTTTAGAATTCTCAGTATAATTCTCTTAGAAAAAAATATCTACACAATCACTTTCTAGAGATACTGGAATGAGCTAAATCATCAATAAGACTGATATTAATTAAGCAGGGAAAAATGTGAGTGGTAAAAGATAGTCATGAAGGTGGTGCCTACAAAGTCCTTGTGGGAGCAATGGGAGAGTATGTCAGACAGATTTTTCATGGCTATAGCAGAAAACCTAATATAAACAATTTAAAGGGGAAAGAGCATGCTTGGGCTCGTGATTTCAGAAGGTTTAATAACCTTTGATTCTACTGATTTGGGGTCCGTGTGGAGTGCTGTGTGACACTATTCCTCGGAAGACATGAACCAATGTGTGCTTATCCCATCGGTTATGGAAATTGGATAGGAAAATGAGAACGTAACAAAGTACAGATAGCATGAAAGTCCAACTTGGTAAATCAGTTGAGTTTTATTGGGGTTATTTCCAGGAACAGAAGTGACCCAAGGACAGCTACATCACTGATATCCTTTCATGCACTCAAAAAAGCTGAAGCCTGCAGTATATATGGCATAACCTGCGGACAGATCAATAAGATGGAGAATTTCCCTTCTAGGTGACTCAGCCAGTCTCTGCCTTTTTCAGACAACTCAGCTGGTCTCTGCTTCTTCCAAGTAGCTAGGCTTAGCTAAGAGAAACTCTTACAAGGCTTTACTGCTTATATATTCTTGAGAAGGGGAAGGGCTAGTGAATCTGGTCTGTTTCAGGAACTTCTTGTAGTTATTTTGAGCTGCTTACATCTTGCCTTAAGGATCTTCAGTGCTTCCCTTAGAGTACTTTGTTTTACTTCTTTGTGAGCAAAGGATCCTAAAATACCCTGATGTTCTCTTTTCCTTTTATATCTTATGTCTGAAGAAAATGTCCTCCAAGTTGGAAAGTTTTAAATTGTGAAAACTACTACATGACAGGGTGGCAGAATATCCTAGCAGTAGGAACATGTGGAGGGGTCATCTGTCCAATGTCTCACAGACAGGAAGCAGAAAGAAAGAGGAGAGAAATGGTACTAGGTATGACCTTCACAGATATACTCTCTGGAATGTATGTCCTCTAGCTTCATAAAATAACATTAACAGCTAAATATGAAGCAAGCAATGTATCCTTGGAGGACACTTCATATGCAACCATAACAGGCAACAGAAGAGGAAAGTGAATGAGCACAGAAGGAAACAGACTTTAGTTGACTGTATTTCCTTAAAGTTAGCCTTATATTTGTTTTCTTTTAAATCTGGGGCTATTGTCTGTCTAGTTAAAGGGAACTAGAAGAACTGAGAGGATGTTCTCTCAAGTGACAAGAGCTGGTAAGCCATCCTGTAGTGTAAAAGATTGACTGAAGTGTGGTGCCTAGGAAACCATAAACAAGCTGAGATGTATGTGTAGAGAAATTGAATATGCTTGTTTGGAAACTTTAATAACAATTAGCTGTAACTGCATAGCTTCAGCCTATGAACAGTAGATTCTCCCAGTAGCATCATGGAGTAGCACTGAACTCATAGAGAGTAACAGCTTCTGTTAGCTTCCTCTGAGTTGTGAACATCAGGTCTATACATTTGTGGCTTTTATTGAAGTGAGACATTAAGATAGCATGCAAAGCCCTGAGAAGAGTGTGATCATTTGCTTTATAGATTTTTAATGATATATATCTTAATTTATTTACATATTTGAATTATTATTTATACTTCATTATATGTTTTGTATTCATGTTAGAGAAGGAAAATGTATTTTAATACTAACTTAGGGCAAAACAATTTTCACTAATTTTCTTTATATCCCATTATAATAGAAATAAGCTAAATGAGTGTTTTGCAAAACAGTCTAAAGAAATGCATACCAAAATAGTTAAGTATGCTTTTACTAGGCAGTGTGATTAAACATATACTGAGACTGTTAATTTGTGTAGAAATATTAAATCACAGCATGCTTTCTACAGTTGTGTGCTGGGTAATGAGGCAATGGAATCATAAAATATTAGCAACATGTATGCATAAAACTTAAATATAAATTCAAAGCCAAAAAGATTTCTGGAAAAATAAATACTGATTTTAAAAAGCCAATTAAAGCAAATGTACACTATTTCAAACACATACACTAGTATTTCCTTAGTAATTTCTTAAATTGCTGCAACTACGAAAGAGACATAGAATTGCTGAAGCAATTGTGAACAAAGGCATCAAAGATGTTTACTTGGAACCATGACATGAATATGTAGAAAAGTTCTGTGACTTGACATACACAAAAACTAGTGAATATCAACAGGAAAACAAAACTCTCAAATTGTATTCCCTGCGCTTGACTAATATACAGGTAACATCCACATGACAATTCTTGATGATTACAGAGGATGGTAGTGTTAAAAAAGATTTTCTTCATTAGTATTTTTGCCAACAACTGTGACTATACTGCAGAGAACTATGATAGATTACTATAGTCTGAAGTCTTTTCTGTCATTGCCTGGGCCTGTGGTCCAGACACATCTCTCCCACCCAAAGTCCTGCTGCTGATTCCCAAATAATTGATTCAGAGGCTTACTATTATAGTAAATGCTGGGTCAATAGTTCGGGCATATTACTGACTACCTCTAGCACTTAAATTAACTCATAATTCTTATCTATTTTTAGCCACGTGTCTTGGTACCTTTTTTCAGTTCAGCATTCTCATCTTGCTTCTTCTACATCTGGCTGGCATTTCCTGCTCTGCCTTTTCTCTTCACAGAATTCTTTTAGCCTCACCTATACGTACTGCCTAGCTTCTGACCAATTAGAGTTGTATTAAAGCAATACAAGTGAAAAATCTTTATAGGGTACAAGAGCATTATCTCATATTTCTCCCCTTTTTTTCTTTTTTGAAACAAGAATTTCAAATTGTTTATGTAGCTTTTTTTCTGACCATTATCCATCACAACTTGTAAATAACACTATAAACAAGACATATATCCATAATCATTTTTTGGAGGGGAATATGGGCATGGTTCTCCAGACTACTTCCAGCTGATTGGGTGTGCTGCTAATCTTATGGGGACCCAAAGAAAATTCAGGATTATGGTCAAGTCCTGACTGGAGTAGTCTGCGAAGCTGGGTCCTCTCAGCCAGTTTTCTTGAAGATCTTCTGGATACAGAACTCAGAGGAAACTGCAACAGAACTACTTTGAAACATTTGCTCATCTATCTGGGCCATATGTTCTCATCAAAGATTTTTCAAGGGGTCTTCCTCAAGCAAACCTTATTTTTCTTAACCTGGAATGAATCCACAGCCTCTCATTTTCTGTGGAAATAAAACCATAACTTCTTCTCCAAAGCAGAATAAATTTTGACTTAAATTTTGAAGTCTGGGTATTTTTCAATATGGGTTGGATTAATCTGACAGCATTTACAATCAAATGTCTCTCAGCAGCTTTTGCTTCTTCCTCTGTAGTCAAAAATCTCAAAGACAAAAGAAAAATAACATGCAATATCCAGACTTTCTGTGTATATTCCATCTTACCTGGCTTATTATTTTTCTAACTCTATTTCTTTTTTAAGGAATTTCTCTATCCTTTTTTCCCTCTCCCAAGCCTATGTATATTTTTAAACCATTTACAAGTTGTTGTTTTTTTTATTTGACTTAATATGTATTTACTGTATATCTCTACTTTTTTCTGATCACATGAGCCTTTAATTTGCTAAAAGGTATGGCTAGGATTAAAGCCTTGTGGCTATGGTGGCTGACTCCATAAAACTCCTTGGTCTTTGAGAGCTCACCTTCCTGGCAGGTGCCATGTTTACCACCCCAACTCTGGGGGATTTTAGGATCCACGCTGTCACCAAATACAGCACTTTTGCTCACTGCTCAGAAACCTCATTTAAGTGTTTGGCAAAAGGACCTCTTATAAGAGTTGCTCCAATTTTGCTGACAACACTGAGCCAAGACACCTCTCTTGTAGGAGCCATGCCTCTGTTTGCTGTCAGAAAACAGAGCCTACCTGAAAAAAAGTGCAGTTACCAAGAATCAGTGCTTGTCTCTGTTCCCTTTTTGTCTGTATAAGCAGTAGCCTTAAATTGGTCATATGCAGTTTATGTGTATACTGAGGCTCCTGCAATGCTGCAGGAATCTGCTCAAGCCCATATGCCATAGCATCTCTGTACCACAGCCCACTTGAGACAATCAACTAAGATGCTATTTTGGCTACTTTTCTGTGTTCTAGAACCCTTTTTAAGTGGATATAAATATACCACATTGGTGTGCAATTTGTAGTTGAAAAATTTGCTTTGTCCCGCCCATAGCCACTTATTCCCACATAATTACAAGCTGTTTGGCCTATGTCTCAGACTTTTTACTCGCTATCTTATACTTTAAACTAACCCACAATTCTATTTAGCCCATGTAACTTGGTACCTTTTCTCATCTTTCTTTTTCTGTACTGATTGGCATGTGCTTTTCTGCCTTTTCTCTTCTCAGAATTCTCTTAGTCTGGGAGCCCTGCCTATACTTCCTCCTAGCTTCTGGCCAATTAGTGTATTATTAAACCACTAAACCAAAAGTGAAATTTTTTTTTACAGTGTACAAGAGCATTATCCCACAGATTACATTGTCAAGAAATATAATTTGGAGCTTAATTCTTGTATAGGACTTTGGTCTGATAGTACAACTATGGGGATGGGTAAACTTCTGAAGTTGTCTTCAAGTTCAAGTCCTGGCAATTACATGTAACTCTAGCTTCAGATGACCCACACACACTCTGTCCTACACATACACATGCATGTACACACAAAGACATTTGTACACAAAAATAATGAGATATTTTTAAAACCTTAAAAGGTTTATTCTCACCTTTCCATTTAATGTAAACACATTGAAATACAAATTTGCCTTCTTGATTTATATTTTGTTTTAGTATTAATATTTCTATGTAGAACTAATATAATATGACTCTCAGTACAGAAAATTAATTACCAAAGAAGTGTATTAGTATTGGTGTTTTATATCAGTGAAATGTTTTTTACTAAATATTCTTTTCTTTTGGCATTTAAGATTTTTTATTTTACATAGAAAAAAGGACTTTATTTTCTAAAAAAATAATAGAATAAAATAGAGTGACAAGAAAAAACTTAAATATGCCATTTACAGAGGGTCAAGTCCATTCCCATGAAGATTCCACTGCTGTTGGTCTAAAGTTTGTGAGTTCCCACAAGCTTGGTTCCATTATCTTGTACAACCACCTAGAAAATTAGTATGATGACTTCTCAGAAAATTGGGAATCACCTTACCTCAACACCCAATGATACCATGCTTGCCATATACCCAAGGGATGCCCAGTCATACCACTTGCTCAATTACATTCATAGCAGCATTATTCACAATGGAATGGTGGAATGTTCATCAGTGGAATCTGCATGGGACTAGACTTAACCCTCTGCAAATGGCAGACAGTTATGTTGCTTGTTCCCTTTAAGGGACCCCTGGAACTGGAATGAAGATCTATCCCTGGTGCATGAGCTGGCTTTTTGGAGCCCTACCTATGGTGGGACACCTTGCTCAGCCTTCATGCAATGGGGAGGAACTTGGGCCTGCCTCAACTGAATGTACCAGGCATTGTTGACTCCTCACAGGAGGCCTTACCCTTCTGGAGGAGGGGATGGGATGGAAGAATGTATGTACTCACCTATAAGCAGATACTAGTCATAAAGCAAAGAATAACCAGACTGCAACCCACAGCTCCGGAGAAGCTAGCTAACAAATAGGACCCTAAGAAAAACACATAGATCATTCTGGGAAAGTAGATGAGATCTCCTGAGTAAACTGGGGGGTAGAAGAAAGAGGAGGGTATAAAAGATAAGTTTGAAATTTCTTTTTCTATCTCTTCAATTGCCATGACTCAGCTCATTTATACACTGTTCATGATGTGAAAAAACAGCAATGAAGCTCTTTCAATAATAATTATTCCCTATAAGAAGTATTGTCAACTCAACTTGGTCTGGCAATGATAAAAATCACAAAGCAAGCTCATTTTTTATGTTAAAATGTTTATGTACAGTTATAATTGTTTTTGTTTGTTCAAAGAGCACACATATTGATGAGCTTTATGTAGACATTTTCCTTAAAGTATATCATAATCTTTGAGCATAGTCACCTTTTTATATCACCCCCTTCCCCATTTCTTCTCTTACTATTCCATTTATCCACTCAAGAGGCCCCTTCTCCTTCCTGGATGTATGTGCATGCAAGTTTGTGTGTGTGTGTGTGTGTGTGTGTGTGTGTGTGTGTGTGTGTGATTTTTTTTGAATTTACATTGAATTTAAAATCCACAAATGAGAGGAAACAATATATTTGCCTTTCTGATTTTAATGTCCTTTAACATGATTATCTCCACTTGTGTAGATTAGTCTATTAATTATTTATTAATTAATTAGCTATTCTTTGTAGCTACACAAATCTCACCAGGTCTATATACAACATTCTTTGTATTCATCCATGTTTAAAGACACCTAAGGTGACTCTATCATTACTATTGTAAATAGTGTTGCAATAAAGGAGGGCTTACAAATATCTCTGTGGAGGTTATATTCCTAGAAATTGGCCATATGGTAGGTGCATTGTTTTAGCCTTTGGAGAAATGCCCAAACTGATTTCCATAGTAGCTACAATCTATCACATTCTGGTGTAGGTGTTTCCTTTTCATAGAGCCAGAATTTGTTACTTATTTATTTTTATGATACTATTCTGCCTGAGAGGAGATGATATCTCAATATAGATTTAATTTGCATTTCCCTAATGACAGGATGGTGAACTTTTTTTTTCTGTGTTTCTTGGCTGTGTGTATATCATACTTTGAAAATTAACTTGTTTACTGATTGAGTTGCTTGGGTTTTTTATAATTAGTTTTCTAGTTCTTTATGTATTCTAGATATTAGTCCTATCAGACACATAGTTAACAGGGATTCTTCCCATTCAATAAGCTGTCTTTTCAATTAATTATCTTCTGCAATGAGCAGAAGATAATGTGGTGTGGTATTTTAACTTCATTCAAATTTGTTTATCAACTTTTAGTTTTATTTCCTGAGCTGTGAAGTCCATAAAAATCTTAACTTTGCCTATATATTCAAGAATTGTCCTTATTTTTGTCATCTAACAGTTTCAGTTTCTAGTCTTACATGAAGAATTCTGATTTTTAAGCAAGAAATAGGTTTCCAGCGTCACTCCTCTACTTGTAGCTATGCTAATTTCCCAACACCATTTGAGGAAAAAAAAATTGTCTTTTCTTTCAATATTTATCTTTAATGTCTTTACCAACATTAAGTTAGGTATATATTTTTAGTTTTATTTCTTTTGTTTAAATACCTACTAGCCTTTTAAAATTAAGTTGATTTTGTAATAATCAGGAGAGATGTGCACATAGCCAGGTCACCTCTCAGAATTAATGAGTAAAATGTTCAGTGAACTCTCAGCTGTAACTGAACCTAGGATCCCAACACGCATCTCTTTAATATGAGGCTAAATTGTTTTATTGTCCATTATTATTTATTCTGGTTATCTTGGAATAATTTCCCTACAGTATATACAAAGAGCAAAACACCAGTGGGTCAAGAGGTGGTTTTGAAATGGAATCTCTGAAAAGGATATTTTAAGAAGAAATACCTATTAACTCTTTTACTCTTTGGGATGTTTTCCTTGTGAGGTAGAACAGAAAAGGGTCCAGAACAGGTGACGTGTGAACAGACTGACTTCTTTTTGTAAGATCTGAAGATCTATCTTACACGAAGAGCTTCAAGAGATGACTTCCCATGACCTCCCAGAACTCAGATACCTTTAGTTTTGTAGAGAGGCTGGATATGTGATGGCTTAAATGCAAGTGGGCAAAACCTTACAGTCTAGGGCATACCGGGAAGGGTTCGAGGGGGTAATTAACTCAAAGACAGAGTTTAGATTTATGCTGACAGATTATTTTTAAGGGAGGATGGACAAAACTGAGTTTGGAATAGGTAAATATAACTAAATCATAAAACTGAAAACTTCCATACCACTTCATTGGTACTGATAACACATGCAACATTACAGCAGTAAAAATAACATTTATAACTTGTAATTCTGCATTTTCCTAGATTATCCCCACAAGGGATGTTATCCCTTAGCAAAACACTCCTATGTATTGAAGTTTATTATTTCCATTTTTCAGATGAAAACATTAGAATTTAAAGAGGTTACAATATTGTGTTTGGAGCCACAGAGCAAGAACAAAGTTGGCTTCTAAACCAATAGCTCCTAACCAATTCTGTTCTCACAAAAGCTAGGTTTTCCAAAGAGTGTGTTTTAAAAATGAATAAATCACAAGTTAGCTCACAGTATGGGCACCATTAAAGATATAGAATAAACAAGAGACTTTTAAGTGTAGCAGCACAAGGAAAGTAAGTTATAAAAAGCCACACGTGATGATTTGTATAAAATTCTCTACTTACTTGCCTTGTCTAGCACACTTTGGAGAATACCTTGATTCATTCTCCTGCTGGCCTTTTAGAACCACATTCCCTTCTTCCCTCCTTCCCTCCAGCCATCCATCCTTCCTTAATCTTAGTACTTTGGAATAAACTCAGGCTAAATATAGATGTACATTGTACCATTGAAACACATGTATGGGTACATGTATACACATACAACCTTTGACACTTTTCCCTTACCTGGAGCTTAAGTGCTAAATAGTGGTTGACAAGAGGGGGTGGTGACACAAAGTCCTATATGCAAAGTAGGACACGAAGTCCTACTATATGCAAAGTGGCTTTGTTAGAGCCCCCTTACCAGCCCTCATACCTTGTCAGGAGGAAACATTCACTTCATTACTTCATTAGTTAGCACTTTCTATAGAAATTGGGTTCCTTCAATTATTTTTATTAATAAAACATTAACTTATATACAGTTTCCCCAGTGTAAATTTCAAAGGCATACAGACCTGGGGTTAAGTGCAGGCTCCAGGCAGAGGTAATATTTTCTATCTTCTCTGGGTCTTAGTATTGCAGTTATTACAAAACCAAAACCATACTAATAATACTAAGCTTAGAGCTATGATTGGGAAAGATATATATATATATATATATATATATATATATATATATGTCTGTGTGTGTATACATACACATATATGTATATATATACACACATATATGAGTTAATATTGGTGCTTATAATTGCTAGCTATTATATCAGAATTACTACATTAACTATTGATTTGAGCACAGTTAAGTCATCTAGCACTAAAGCCAGGGAAAGTTTAATGGCTCATATAGAATCTCGGAGACATTTCTGGATCAGTTTCCTCACACACTTGCCCAGGTTAATGTCTGAAGAAGTGTGACTAAACTCTAGATAGTTAGGAGGTGAGACTCAGCCATCTGTCTTCCTTGAGGTAAGGCTAAAGCTAAATACAGAAGGAACCTTTTTTCCCTAAGCCCAGTAGCTCTATCTGTGGTACCTGGTGCCCCTGACTCATGGCTCATTAAAGCCAGTTAACACCACCATATGGAAACTCACAGATGCTCTTGGGTAGATTTTTCCACATACTGGGGTGCTAAATAAATGTTTACCATCACCAGTTCCCCTATTTGTACTTTTAGAGCCATTAGAGCATAGTCTTGGGTCTTCTTTTTGTCACTAGACAGACACTTGTGAAACCAGCAGCACACCAGGACTAGGCTATTTATAAAACAGGATGGCATGGAACTTTGGCGGATGTTTTATGGACTACAAATGCCACATACAGACTCTTCATTCTTCTTCTCAGGCCTTGATGTTATGAGATATGTCAGGAGGTTTTAGTAAGGTCACCATATCTCAGACCTCTTAGAATCATATGCCCTGTCTCAAAGCTCTTAGACACAGAGACTTTGCAACAGTCAGCCCACACTTAATTTCAGCTTGCTTAGTTTGTACTTAGATGCAATTTTAAAATGTTTGCTGTTAGAGGTAAGTACCATATGATACTACTCGGTTTTGTGTTTTTAAAAGCAGCTGGATAAATTAAAATATTTTTTAATTAAAATTTAAATTAAAGTGAGGTATTCTGTTGGAACACTTAACACCAAATGAACATTACAGGATAAGGTTTTTCTAGCACAGAATAATGGCATACTGCTAAATTGTCTTATCTTTTAGTTTGTTAGTTCTTTTATTGGATAAAAGGCTTGATCTTCTCAGTGTATCCTGATATAGACAACCTCAAAAGCTACTGTAAACTTTATCTCATAATATGATAAGGACCTAATAGCTTCTGCATTTCTTTTCTCAGGGATAGCTCCATTTAGAAATTTCACCTACTAACAATGGAATTGAGCATTGGCAGTACTTTAAAATATTGAAACATGAAGACAAGGATAAATGTTAAAACATAATTCATAGTATGTATTAATATGACACATTTACATAATTCAGAAGACTACATGGACCGGAAGGATAACATAAAACTTATGAGAGTAGTTACCCATGGGCAGAAGTGAGAGAAATAACTACAGGCGATTTGAGAAGTTTTTCCAACCAGGCATGGTGGACATGATTGCAATCTCAGTTGGGACAGGGTGCTCATGAGTTTGAGGTCAGCACCATCTTCATAATGAAACTTTGTTATAGAGAAAGGGATTGCCCTTTAATCTGTGGATTTTTGCTTATTTTTAAGAAAATTGGAAAAAATAAAGCTATGAAATTTTTACAAGTTATTAATTCTAAAATTTATCATTTGTTATGCTCCCAACTTAGTATAAAATCTGTTTTCAAATTTTTCTTGGCAAAATAATTTTTAAAAATTCTACAAAGGCTTGTATTTACTACAGCACTAATGAAAATAACAACACAAACATCAACATATTCTAAAGAACTTTCAAGGTAAATTAATCTCAGGGCTTTGTATTGATGCTTGTCTAAAATATAGTAATGAATTCAATCACAGTTTTCCTCCTTAGTATAAGATCATCATTTTGGAAAATTATATTTGATTTTATTTTTCTTATTAGCTCAGTCCAAGAGTAAAACAAAAATGTAATGAGTACTAATTATATTCCCATGCATTTCATCTAGAGCAACAAACAGAATGAGGGTCTTTAACTCTGTTGATACTGACTTTTACAAATGAAGTTTTATTGGCACACACTAATGCCCTTTTGTTCTTGTAGCCTTTTGGGTTGCTCAAGAGTAGAAATGAATAATTCTGTAAAAAATGTGTGATTCTCTAAGCCTAACATACTTGCTGTCTTTCCTCTGAATAAATGTTCCCAACCTTTGCAATATACAAAAGCCTCTGTCCTTCATGGCACCCATTCAACAAAGTATATGAAGCAGGAAGATGGGTCCATGAGTATCGGGAAGGAGGCATTAGAGAAAGTATCCCTGCAAAGATGACTTTGGAACAACATTACAGCAGAGGTGAGGGAACAGCCTTTGAGATCTGGGGAAATCTATGAAGGCGAAGGAGCAGATGCAAAGATTTGTAGTATGAATTCTAAGGACTTTCACAGGGCAACTGTGGCCAGAATGGGATGAGAAGAAAGCAGTTGTCTGAGAGTCTATGGAACCATGCTGAACTCAACCCTGCAAGTCACTACGGAGTCTTACTGCTGCTGATTAGAGATCACTGATTGTCATTTGATTGTATCAGGGTGTGAGGCTAAAACTAAGGAAGCCACCTCTGTCTGTAAGACATATACACCCCTCATCTTGCAGCCATCCTTCTTATCAACACTGTGATTGAGAGGAAAGGGGAACAAAGTGGCTGTTGACAACATGCAATGTCAATTTAAAGGCATTTTCACTATTTGTCTTTTCCATAAGTTGTTCATGTCAGCATCAGACAGTGCATTCTATAGGCTTTATTTTCTCTTAGCTTAATAGGCTGGCCTAAATAACGTTGTATTTTAATGGGTAGGGGTATAACTCAATAGAAGAATGGGTACATATAGATCCTGAGTTCAATCACCATAACCAAAACATACAGTAACAACCACATTCTAAGTTACAAATGAAGTACTTAGGGCCCATTTTCTTGAGTGTATTCTAGGGAAGTGGCTGACTCACCATGCCCACACGTAAAGAAAATGACTTACTTCTGTGGCTCCTGGCAGAGTTAACTCTCTGGAAGCTGATAGACATTTATGTAGAGAATACTGCTGGACTGACACCACCCCATCATAAAGAACTCTACAATCTAATAACAGTGAAAAAACTCTGGAAACGTCTTCTGCGAGTTATACATTTCTGTTAAAGAAGACATCTGGAGTGTATTTGCATATTCATCATCCCACTTTCTTTATGTGAGTATTTTAATTCCTAAAGTAGAAACACCAGAAACAGAGATTATATGGTTTGCTCAGAGTTGCTTAGTTAAGGAGTAAGAGGAATGTCAATGGCCAGAGCTCTGAGTTTTCAATACGATGTTTATTTGGTTTCTGTTAAATTGATGATATTCTTTACTAAAATATAAAATATAACAACAACCAATAAGGATACCACATATCTAAAGTATGCCAAAGTGGACCCATTGCTACTCTAGCCATTCACATTGCTGCATATAACAGTGGATGACTGGGCTTTGTGGGGGAGGATTTCTTTTAAAAGCCTTAATTTATGTATGAAGAGCATTCTGCGAGTTATTGAGCTATCAACAGAGGGTGGCTGCAAGTCAGTTTTCTTCAGGAGTGTGGCCTCAGGCAGGTGTCCCATGTTCCAGTGGATGGCCCAATACCTGTGCACATATGAACAGTTCTAATTGGACTCAGTGGATCATGAAAAAAATAAGACAAAGAAGATAAATCAGGTTTCATTAAAATCACTCTTTCAAAATATTGGTATAATGATATGTAAGGGAAAGATAGTAGCATAGCTTTGCTTTAAGTTCTCTTTTTCCTAGACATGATTCAAAGAGCTTATTCTATCACTGAGATCTCAGTGTTCCCATTTGCAGCATCATTGGGACCTTTAGTCATGGGAAAGCATCTATTTTCTGAAGTATGGCATTACTTCCCTAAAGTTCCCTAAATTATAGGCTAGTCATAACGCAAGTGAGATTATAAACTACACTCACACATTCTCTACTTCTGAGTTTAAGCATTCTTTTTTCTCCATAAGGTCGTCTGCTTTAGTTAGGCCAGCCAACTGACATATTGCTCATTAATCATACATATTAACTGGAGTAGTTAACGTTTTGAAATCCAAATTCCCACTCTGTCCACAGGGACTAGATCTTGTTTTCTCAACGTGATGACACATGCCTCAGACCCTGCTAATTAGGCCTTTCCCTTGGAAATTCATCCTGACATATTTCAAGAACATTCTTCCCCTTGGAGTTCAAGTTCATTAAATTATTAATATCCTTGTAGAAGTCTTGTAGGATTACTTACATAATAAAACTTTCCCTATTTTAAAAATCATAGTTCACAGTGAAGAGAGAAATTAATCTCTCTTCCCTACCCCCTTTTCTGAGTAAATACCAAATAGTAGGTATCACAATTATTAACATAGAATGCTCATATAAAGTAAAAGTGTTTTACATATAATTAAGTCCTCAGTGGCTGCACAAATATGAGGAGATCTTGTGAACAACCTAACTCAGATAATCTAAGTCAGTTCTGAACTCCTCTGTTAAGTAGAGGGTGTTACAAGTTTACTCTGTAAGCAACTATCCACCTACACATCTTGACTAGATGATTGTTTAAAGGCAAACCTCTGGCTTCCCATGACAATCAACAAGTATAGCTCAGCATCCTAACTAGGAGCTCTTAGTGTAATTTGCAAAGCCCAGCATAATCCAGCCACTCTACCACTCACTCTTCACTGGCCAGCTGCTTCTCACTGTTCTATGAGCAAGCCCTGTGGCTGTCCCCTCTGTGGCTGTTCCCTTTGTTGACTGTTCTTCAGACCTTGCCTGGCTCCTAGACATGCTTGTTTCAGATCTCATCTGACTCTTTCCAGGTTATTCTAAAACAGTTCACCTTCCTATGTAAATGTCATCTCCTGTCTTGTTCTACTTTTTATTTTTGTAACTTTTGTCCCTACCCAACATTATAAATAAATTAATTAATTTATTACATATGTAATAAATATAATGTAGCAGTAAAGGTCAATAATGGTACATCCAGGTTGCCTGGATTCAAGCCCTAAATCTGTTGCTCACTAGTCAAATAACCTTGGATAAACCACTTAGTCACACATTCATCTCATTTATAAAATGGGATCACATCAAAGTGAATTATTAAATGAATAACTATAAATTGCTTTTACTGGAGTTTCTAATGCTAAGGTCTTATGTTATCTCTTACTACCATTATCTACAGTGAAATAGATGCTTTACAAGAGCTGACATCAAGGTACTTCCAAAGCTTAAATATTTCTTGGGTGGTTAATAAATACCTGGACATATATGAGCTCAAAGTGAGGAAAATGTCTACAAAACAGTGAAGAGGCAACTGGCAAGCAAAAAAATGTTTACAAGTCAATGGACATTTGATGTAATTTAGAAAGCTGTGTTACATTAATTTGAGGATGTGTGCACTAGATATAAGTTTACTAGATGCTGGGAACAAGAGGTTTCCCTGGAGGGGAACAGAGAAAGTCACAAGAGAACAGAACAAGAACACAAGAACAGAGAACGCAAGAGGACCCTGGAAGTGGTCCAGGGGATTTACAGCAGCAACAGCCTTTTCAGGAAATCTCAGTTTTATTCTGGAAAGGAGAACTGATGAGAAGCCTAGAGGAGTCAGATTGATAAGGACAGAGTCTAAATTACTTTTACCAACTTGCAGTTTCCACTGACACTATATGTTAAGTTTAAAGGAATGAAAAATAATGTTGAAATAAAGACAAAAAAACCCAGCATTCCCACTATCAGCAAAACACCAAGTGTTCAGGTGTTAAACCTCATCAATATATTTCCCTGATATTTATTCAATTATACAAGAAGAAAAGAGGGTGAGCTGAGAGACTGCTACAGAACATACTTGATCCACAGCTTGTTGGTAAGGTGACACATGCATTCCAGGTGTGCTGGCGCAGAATTATCTAGTCAAAGCTATCCCCTGAAACTTTACACATCTCAGCTTGTCACTAGGGTTATATAATCAGCTTTTTCTGTGAATCCTTTCCTGTCATCATTGTGACTCTTCTACCTCAAAGTGACAGCTGGAGAGAGTGCCACAAGGTGGCACTTTTGGGAAGGAACTTCCTTGTTATTTGCCCAATAAAAAGGAAATATCTGAGCTCCCTGTCACCAAATGAACCAGGCTTTCCAAGTGTCACAGAATGACTGCCCACTCCTTCCTTGGAAGCAAAATCTAGGTCTCAGACATGTTGTCATATTTCCCTCTAACACGACTGTATAGAACTCCGATGGTCAGTTTTCCCTAAATAAAAGATATTCATGTCATCTTGATAGGATTGGTTTCTAAAGGCAGCACTGAGATATCCCAAAGTGCTTTAACACACTAAGTTTCATTCAATTAGTGATGAACTGCATGATGAAAAGCTGTGTTTCTTAATGGTATAACTTGCAGTTTTGTCTTAGATTAACTGGGGCATTCACTTCTTAAGTGTGTTAATAACCAAAGTGTATTCCTGTGGGTATATTTGGTACTAGTCAGTTTGGTCTTTAAGAATGAACATGTAGTTCTAAAATTACAGCTTCCTCCTTTTTTCTCATGTTCATTTTGTCATGTGTATGTATGTGTACACTGCAGTCAGAGGACAGCCTGCTGGAGTCAGTTCTCTCCTTATACCGTGTGTGTCCCCAGGATTAAATTGGGGTCATCAGTCTTGGCATCAGGCACCCTTATGCTTCAAGCCATTTTTCTGGCCCTAAAATTCCAACTCTTAAGATATGTCTTCTAAAGTATGCAACTTGAAAATTCTGAAAGTATGTCTTATAAATACCCTGATAGAAATCACAGTGTTAAGTGTTATTGGCAGTTTCTTAGGGTTTCTTGGTGCTGATACTGGCTAGTAATTCTTTTGGGGGTATTACTTACCCATTGGTTTGTGGGTAAAGTCACCATATTGTTTTTAACCTTAGCATTTCTGTGACTAGCAAGAGTTTATCTTTTGTCTTTATCATGTGTCTGCTCGAAATCTGAAGCTATATACTTGCTAACCATGAAAGACAAAAATCCTACTTCATGAGACATGATGAAGGTTTTGGAGATGAGGAATTCTGGTGTGCCTGCTCTCAGTCCCTGAGATGGCATGTAAAGCTGAACTCTTCTTTCTCAGTCTGGGAACATTTGAAACAGGAAGGAAGGCACATTTTCACCATGTCATACATATGCAGTTCTCACCTTCCCGCTGTGTCACAAGGATATTAGCACACATCACAGCATGCTCAAGATATCATCTAGACACACTCGACAAACAACATGGATAAAACGAAGATAAGTCAGAGTAAAAAAGAAAGAATCACAGAAGCAGAACACCTGAATTGTAATGATCAGAGTCTCCACTCTGAGGGAATACTAATCCTGTTTTAGTAAAGTGTTATTTATTTATTCAGTTCATCACTTATTCAGTGTAGCCCCGAGGTTTAGATAATAATGTCAGGACAACTTGTAGTTTGTTTTGAAAAACATCATTAGTTACTAGTGAAATTCACTGAAATAAAAGAAATGTGAGCCTACAATATGAATCAGCCGATAAAGCCGGTCCATTTGGAAGTTGGAAGATCCAAGTTTGATGCCCGGGACCTACATGTTGCAAGACGAGAACTGACTCCTTGGAAGTTGTCCTCTGATTTCCATACATGTACCATGGTAAGTGTGCAGGAACACACACACACACACACACACCGGAAGAATGTTAAGAGAGAGAGGAGGGGAAAGGCAGGCTGGAAGTTGTGGAATGACTCAAAGAATTTAAGATCCTGTTGCAAGTGGAGGAGGCAGCAGTGTGGACAGTCCTAGGCTTACTTCAGATCTCTTGTTCATATTGAATTACATCTTCTCCCCAGTCCTCACAAGAGCCACTTGTCTTACCCCTGAAGTAACAAGACCTTTATGACTAGTTTCGCTGCTGTCACAGATGTATTTTTAAATCTGTGTATCTGCTAGGATAGAAAATGCACTTGGGATGCTGCACATTCCTCTCCTGAGAATGCCTTTCTCATTTGTTTGCACCTATCGTGGATTTTGAAACACGGTACTTCTTTATAACATCAGTCATAAATCTTATTTCCGTTCACAATGTAAAAAAAGAAATGCAAACTTCCCAGATAGACGCTAATGTTTTCCTGTGTAATTAACACCTCATTCACAGTTGTGTGTGCCAGTCAAAATGCTGTCTGCTCTTCCTTGACATTTCCCTAGTACCTGTTCAGGCTGAGCTGGTGCCTAAGAGTGTGAGAAATACAGACAGGAGAACAGGGAAATATTTGATAGCAGCCTCCTGCATTTGCAACCAGCAATTTGGAGGCAGACAGAGTTGGACACGTACTTCACTGGGGGCTTGGGGGTCCCTATATCACCCTTGATTTCAGTCTAATTACTGCTATAACTCCTTATTTGTTCTCATAACCCTTACTAACAACAACAACAAAGAAAACACCTGTTATATAAGGACCAACAGTCCATTATCTCCAATCTTCTCTTCATTATGCTAGTGGAGGGCGAAGTGTCTATAAACCAAGTGTCTAATTTAAGATGCACGTGCGCTCTTAACTGCAAGTCATCCTGGAGGGATCAGGTTATGCTTCACTGATGTCCATTTGCAGATGCCATTCATTTAAATAGCCCAGCCTGCTTGACTGCTTGCTGACAATAGTCACCCTATGCCGCTAAGATTTTGTGTCATAAACATAACAAACACAGATGGATTGCCATTACATCCTATAAATAAGGTTATTCTAGTGTGAAAATATCTTGGTTTAACTTTGAAGGTTTATTAAAATGTACATTCAAAAGATAGATATCATTATGGTTTGGCTTAGTATTTTTTTTTCACCAAATGAACATACTCAATGTAACCAGCACCTCATTCAAGAAGTGGAAATTCCCCTTATGCTTCCTCCCATAAATCACCATGGTTCACATGGGTAACTCATTGTAATTCCTAACTGCATAGGCTAGTTCTCCCTGCTTGGTCCTCCATATAAACTGATCAATATTAAGCTTGTAAATTTTTAGATTAATTTTAGTTTATAACTGAGGGGCGACATTGGGTGGGATGGCCATAGGTGTGTGCACATGAGTGTGGGTATCCACGAGGGCCAGAAAAAGGCATTGGATTCCTTGGATTTATGGATGGTTGTGATCCTCCTGATATGGGTGCTTGGAACCAAACTCAGGTCCTCTGTAAATAGAGTCCACAACCCTAACCAGTAAGCCATTTTTCCAGCCCCAATTTTATGCTTCTAAGGATGTATATTGCTCTATATAGTTCAATTGCATTCATTTTAAAATGCTGTATACTGTTCCATAACTTATTTATTTTATTTAGTCTTTTTATGGGAATTTGACTGTTACATTAGGTTTTATAAATCAATACGTATAGCTCAGAGTTGATCACACATTTTAAAAAATATACTATTATTGTTGTATATATGTATGAGGCTGACATATACATGCCACAGCACACATGAAGACCAGAGGACTGCAGTGTGAAGTCAGGTTTTTCCTTCCACCTTTATATGAATTATACCATCAAAATCAGGCTATGAAGCTTATGTCCAAATGCTTTATCCACTGAGCCAGACTGCCAGCTCATGATTGCACTTTTGTAGAGAATCTCTCTTGGATTCTCTAGCAACTTTCCTTTTGACATTACAAACAATTTCATATGACAAACTAGAATATTGGATAAAGAAGTAAAGAGATGGGGAAGGAGAGGAACTGACAGTTATTGTTGCTGGCACATTCCAGAGATTCTAGCATCTACCATCTTTTCGATTTTTAAGTATATACTCTACTTACATTATTGCAAAACAAATCTACAGAACTTCTTTACCTACTAAAACTGAAATTCCCATTAAGCAATTCTTCTCTTCTTGCACCCTCAGTTCCTGGAAGCAAAACCATTCTATTTTCTTTATCTATGAACATGGATATTTAACTAGAAATATAAAAGGTGTCACAAGTATTTATCATGATCTGACTAGTTTGTTTGCTGAGTCAAGTGACCGAGTTTCTTCCATCCATGCTGTACTGTATGATAAAATGTCCTTGCTGTTAGACTGAGTAACAACCCACTGTAAATGAGCACCACATTTGGTTTAGCCATCTCTCCGTGGATGGAAATGAATGGTTCCATCTCATAGCTGTTGAGAATATTATTTCAATGAACTTTGTGCTTCCATAGCCCTAGGAACAGGGTTTGTTTCTGGGGGACCAAGGAAACTGGGGTCAGTTACTCAGCACCATAAAGTTCTAACTGAAGAAGCAAGTGATGGTAAAAACAGGAAGATAATTTTCCAGTATAGTCACAAAGGGAAGAGAGCAAATCTGGTGACTTCCTCACACTGTCTTTGTGCTCTTGACAATAGAAGAAAAACAGCTGAGGACCAAGAAGCGTGCACAATCAAGCAGCCTTGCAAACTATGGTTTGACTGATTGTCATCTCAGCTCTGGCTGTGCTGGGTTTCCTGGCACCAGGGGAGATGATTGCCTGCCTACAAGGCTCATTGTTCTTGGAACTTGCTGAAAGCTGGAAAGAAGAAATAGCTGAAAAAGAATATGTGCCTGAATGAAAGTTGCCAGGGCAGTTATCTACAGGTTCTTTTTTCAGGTTCCAGGAGGTGGGGGTGTGACTGGAGACTTGGTGCCACTTTAGTGGTCTAGAGCAGGATATTACAAAAGCTGGTGATCAATGACTCATTAGACATGATGTTCTTCTCAGTCAAGAATATATCATACTCTTATCTTAGTGCCTTTAGTCTCAAAATGAGAGGAAAGTAATTAGGTTAATTTGGGGCTCATGTATTAAGAGTTTTAGACAGTCATTAAAAGATGAACTTGTCTAAGGGAATAGTTGAACAAGAAGACAAGAGTTAGCAAAAGCAACAGGTCACATATAGAGGCAGAGATACCAAGTTTCATCCTGCTTAACTTACCCATGGAACATCTGTGGGCTCCCATGAAAACCCACTGCTTCCATGAAAAGCAGTCTGTGAGTTTCTGTGACATTTTCACTCCAAAAAGTATTGGGGTATATTCCCAGAAGATCACACATAGCTCTATTTTGAACTGTTTAAGGAGCTCACTAATATTTATACAGTGATGGCCCTCTTTGGTAGCCTCACCAGCTGTTTATAGATGTCCATTTTCCCACATCCTTGTCAACACTTGTTTCCCATTTTTGTTTGTTTGTTTTTACAAGTAATCTCTTTTCGGAATCTTCAGCAAACTTGTGGCCACATATAAACACCATTGCATAGCAATGAAAGTTTCATATATATACAAAATGTTTCCATGGAAAGAGAAACAAGTAATCCAGCCTAGCTGCTTCTGAATTTGACAATTTTTTAGTTTTGCATAATCAGTCAACCAATTAAATTTCTTTGTTTGGACTACATTTATGAGACTTGTGGGCTCTATGGGACTTATTGAAGATGCTGATTTTCAGAGCTGAGATCCTCCACTTTGGAAACTCCAATGTAGGAGACCATTCTGGTTAACTGGTATTCCTGGTTTGAACAAACACTGGGCTTAGATCATTAGGCAAAAATCTAGATTGTAGCTGGGGTAGATGCACAACTTTAATTCCAGTACTTGGGAGGCAGAGGTAGGTGGATCTATGTGAGTTCCAGGACAGCCAGGACTGTTTTATAGAGAAGTCCTGTCTCAAAATATTTTTTTTAAAAAAATCTAAATGGTAGTTCAAAATCTTTTTACTGTTGCAAAACAAAAAATCTCTCTGACGTTTCCAGGGTAACCAGTTGAGTAAATCTATGATTTTATGCTTTCTATTTTGGTTTTCAGGAATGTATTAGATTAGATTGATCAAAATAAGGCAGGAATTGTAGATCTCTCTGTGTTGGGAGGTTTGTAAAATTAGATTTATCAAAGTTGCTTATGAACAAATTAACCCCCTGAGAGCAGCCGCCCTAACAAGGACCGTCTTTCCTAGATCTGCAGATGACTGAGATATCTGCAGGATTTCCCTCGTGAATATTCAGGCTCCTACTTTTTGCCTTCCTTTACAGTGGGCCTATAATAAACCTTGAGATAACAGGGGAGAAACAAGAGAAACAGGCATGGAGGCAGACATGTAATAAAATTCCCCCACCAGCAAGGCAGGCTTTTCCCCAACACTCCCATCTACAGCCTCCACCTCCACCCCGCAAGACTTATGGGTTCCCAGCCAGTGCTGCAGAGCCTTGTGAAGAAAATCACACTTTCCTAAAATGGAAAAATCTGATTTAGTCTTAATATAAAGAATAGAGGTTTGTGCCTGTTGTGTTGGCTAAACCATTAGCAATAAAGTATTTTTTGTATTGTCCCCCAAACAATACAATTTTGAGTACCTAAAGGGGAGGAGGGAGAGAGATAGGAGGAAGAGAGAATAATCTCTTAACTCTGAGACAGATTCTTTTCTACCTCAAATGGAGGAGCAAGAGATAGTATGACTGCTGTGTGTGCTACTGCGCCATTACTGAGGGGAATAAGAGACAGAATCACTGAGCTTCTAGGAGGGAAGAAAGACAATGTCTGAGAGCAAACAGGAACTATTACTTCCTTAGAAATTATGGCTCTGATATCTCTCTCTCATACTCTGAAACTCGCCTTACGGTTCTGTCCACCTATGCTAGAGTGCCCTCTGCAGGTCAATGAGACCTGGACCTAAAATCCTAAGGTCTTGCCTTGCCTGTTCCCAAATATTACAAGCTAGAATAAGGGGGTGGGGATTGTTGTAAAACACAGTTAAAAATTGTTCAAATATGCTTCTGGCAGTTACTAGACACTCAGGGATTAACCTGAAAATATGTGTTGGCTGAAGTCACCCTCACAAATATACTCCTTTATGTTTACAACCCTCGCAAATATCTTACTTGCTTGTCCACGCTTAGGAAGGATGTATGAGCGAATCAGCCCTCCCTGTACATAGCACACACAGCGAGGCTCTGACAAGGCTAATGTAACACATCTTGTGAATCAGTGGAGAAATGAAGGTGTCTGGATGCTTGCCCTCATCCCACTGAACCACTAACCCTTTGTTCCTCACAGTCGCACATCAAAGCTGTGTCATGGTATCTGACACTTGTCTTAATATAAACTGTGATAAATTTGATTAACAGCTTCATTTTTCCTACTTCCAGCCCAAACAGATATTCATTTCTCTTTTGAAGAAAGGAGGCCATAACAAACCTTACCCAACAGTTTTAACTCAACATGATACACGCTTACAGAGTAATGGTTCCCTGCATAAAGGTCTTTGACTTCTAGTTCTCTTGCAGATTAGTAAATTACAGGGCTCTACTTCCAAGCAAACTCTTTATTCTTGCTTACTTCTCAAAGGCAATTGACTTGCATTTAGTAAAAATCAAATGTATTGATTTTCAGAAAATATATACTGCAAGACCAGAAGATGTGTATGTATAAACTGTACTAAATACACAGGATATAAAATTACATATTCACTCCAATCTTACAGTCCCCCAAAGAAAGCCAAAGTTTACATTGCTTAAATAGGCAGCATATGAAAACACCACTAATTGTATGACTTTTGTAATTCAAATATTTTTTCTATTCCTTGCATGTGAACTTAGAAGCATTTATGGAAAGGGTGGGTTTTATTTATTCTTTGACAATCTAGTACATGTTTATAATGTATTTTGGTCATATTTTCTCTTTATCTCTCTCTGAACTTATTTTTGCCAACCAGTCCCCCTCTCCTTTCATCTAGTAAAAAGGAAAGGAAAAAAAATGACCCACTGGGTTCAATTTGGGTTGTTTTCATAAGCATGCGTAGATAAGCATGGGTGTGGCAGCAAGGTCAATTTACCATTGGCAGCATCACTAAAGAACCCCACCCCCACCCCAGCCATCTAGTTTCCCTTTAGGGCTGGGACCTCCTAAGAGCCTCATGGATTCACGACGGATGTTTACAGCTCAGTCTCTGCAGGTCTTGCCAGGGAACCATAGCTACTGTGAACTCTAGCAAAATGACAGTTACATGAAGTCCTTACAGTTTGCCCTTAACTTATCCCCCACAACAATGGGAATGTTTATCTCCCCAAATGTTAAGTTTTGGAACTTAGCATTTGCTTACCCCTCAAAACTTAACCTACAGACCCAGCTGCTGAGTAGACTTCCTACCCAACTTCAAGCCTGAGTAAAATTAGACAATGAAATGGCCCTTTCTGTACCTGTGTTCACAATTCTCAAACAAGTCGAAAGCACTGAAAAGGTTTTTCAATGTTTATACTCTTTAAGTATTATGATCATTGAGCTGTAATGTGTCTAAGTACCCTATCAGTGGCCACCATGTTCTTAGTAGCATTAATGGGATGGAATCGAGGTCTTTAGGAAACGTAAGCTCAGAAACATTCCTCATTCAGAACATATAACATCAAAACTAAAACTTATTTTCCTCATTTTAAGGGAAAAAAAGTTTAAGAAAGTGATTTTTTTTAACATATAACTAGGACCAGAGAGGACTCAATGGGTACACTGGAAGCCATATATATAAAGGTGGAACAAAGACCTGACTCGAAATTCTGACCTCTACTCAGGCACCATGGCGTATGTACCTCCCACACATATACAATAACAATAAATAAAATTAAAAATAATAATAGCAACTAAATTCTTTTATGTAATATGAAACATATAATTTATTAACCTTGTTACCACAAGCCTCTGTTTCTGGCCCCTGTGATTGTAATTTAGCCAGTTATGAATTTGGAAGTGTGAGCATTGAGCCATAATAATAAGTAATATGTAAGAATTATGCAGCTATTTCACTTATCCAGATAGAAGATAAGAGCCAGTTCATGTACTATAGGTAGACTATATAATTTTATCAGTCAGTGCAGTGCTTTTCAAACTTTAGTAAGTATAAGAATTACTGGAAGTAATTCTGAAGTACAGATTCATGGCTCTGAGCCCCTGAGATTCTTAACCTGTTTCTTAATTAATCAATCTAGTCCTTGAGTATCTCCTATAAAATTAGAATTTAGACCCTCTTTGGAAATTTTATTTTTGAGATTGTATTTATCTTTATTTCATGCCTCTGAGTGTTTGCTTACAAGGATCAAGTGCACCCTATATCTGTAGTGCTCATGGAGGTCAGCTGAGAGTAACAGTTCTGGTTGTAAGCTTTCATGGGTTGCTAGAAACTGGACCTGGGTCTTCTGGAAGGGCGATCAGGGCTTTTAATCACTGAACCGTCTCTCCAACTTCTGCAAAACATTTATTATTTCATCTAAATTGCACTTTTTATTTGAAGTGGAACTGCAAAGTCATCAGACAAAATGCTGATCTCAAGTTGCCTTTCATATGCTGTCCTGAAATTGCTGGAATGTCAAGATAGGTTGCATGGGGAAGGGTTAATAGAAGTTAGAATTTTTTCTTCTGTCTCAGGCAGTGTATTTCCTATGTGATCACAAAGAATTGACCCACAGCTTTGGAGTTTACTAATGTTCATGAGCCTTGTGGATTTGGAATTTCTTTTTAATTGTCTTTACAAAGAGTTTTACTGTTCTCCACGTTGCTGCCTAATATTGTTATGTTAAAATGAAATTAAATCACAACACTTACTCTTTTCTTTTCATTTCAAGGGAAGAAGAGGGAAAACAGGACCCCCAGGAAACCCAGGACCTCCAGGACCACCAGTGAGTAAATAGGCTGTGGTCACATGGTAAAATAAACATATTGCTCCTGACTCATATATTCTATTTTTCTTTATCCATTTAAGTAGTTAGGCTATCAGCAGTGCATTCATGTTGATTAATATTGATTACAAACAGAAAACAAAACAAGAGGGCATGGACTGAATTGGGTAGGATGTTGATTTCTTTTATTTCACTTTTTTTCCGGCAAAACAGAGAATGCTTTATAAAATTTTAAGTAATTTGTGTTTTGAAGAGGAAAGTGAGGCTGTGCTAACAGGTAAGAGGAAGCCTTTTGTCATTTCTAAACATTTGACAAGGCTTCAAGACAAAAGAAGGAATTTAGATGATAAAGGCATGTGCACTAAGTGGTCCAAATGCCTGGAGAGAAGAGGAATATACTAGAGTCTGGAGTGAAGTCTCAACTACTGATAGGTACATTTCCTGAAGAGTTGAGAAGATTAAGAAGTACATGACCATGAGAAAGGATTTATAATTCTTGGCTCCACGGGTTTTACTTTATTGCAACAGTGTTTGGGGGAGGTATATGCATTGAAGTATTAGTATTTAAACTCAGCTATGGTTCTGATTTAGAACACTCATTAAATCTTAAATGTGGAATAAAAATGGTTTATGGACTTTTTAATATAATAAAATAGTCAATTTTTTAGACTAAGAAGAAAACAGTTATGTACACTGTAAATAGTTTTTATACATAGGTCAGCATTTGCTCAAGAAGAAAACATTGGGCTAATCCATTGGTTTTTGTCTGCTTGATAATTGTGACTTAAGGAAACTGATTCCCCTAAATACTAAAATCCTTTCTTTCATACAAACATCATTAAAACTTCATCTTAGGATACAATCAGTCTCCATCACCTTCAGGTCTTTCCCATCATAATAGAATAAATTGATGACCTATGTCTACCCTGCTCACAATGTTGAGAACAACATTGAAAACATACAGTAATTAATGCCCCATGCTTTCTTAATTTTTCTAAATGTAATGTCCTCTCAAAAGACAGTTGCTGTTTCCTAAATGATTAGAAATGAAAAGCATTCTTCATAATAAAGCTTCAAGGTCATAATAACTAACATTTTCAATAAATAGCTCATCAAAAAATATCTAGTTGTACTTAATTCATATTGTTCAAGTGTTTCACAAACATTTATTTAGGGTACTACTGAGCAATTAACTGGAGCTGGACTTGAAAAACTGAATAAGACACTGTCCTTGCTTTTTCTGAGATTAGAGGTCAGGTGAGAGAAATGTGGGTTAAGGAGGAAAATTCAATGAAAGTAACACAGTTGGTTTCCTGAGAAAATTTACAGCAAAGAATGAAGACTGGGGCCTAAAAGAGGGAAAGCCACCAACTAGATGTCCCCTGAGGGAGGAAGACAATGAGAACAAACACCCAGCATGTAAAACCTCTGGTGGGTAGAGGTGGGCTCCCTGCCACCACAGCTGAGACACAGCCAGAGGCTAACAGTGATGACGTCAAACCTTTGCAGGGTCCTGGCAAACCTCATGGAAAGCAATGAAAGTAAGCAAAGGGTCTAAGTTGGAAAGGGCCAAGGCCAGATTTCACTGATGGTCACTCTAGCAACATACTCAAAGCAGATTGCTCAGGGCAAGCTGACTTAAGGTGACTATTTATTGCCCCTGAAGTCTCTGCAAGATGTTTGTTACCTCTGCTTGGCTGTCCCATGGAGCTATTTGTATTTTATTTCCATATAGAGTGAGAGGTGACTAAGAGCAATGTAGACTATTTTTAAATATTATTTTTTTGTCTTTTCCATCACTGTATCCAGCATTACACAAGGCCTTAGGCCTACTTCATGACAGGAAATAAGGCAACTAAGAGAAAGGGTTGTAGGGGGCTAAAATTTTTCTAGTGGAGATTTTAGTTGTTGAATGACTCATCTCAGGGGCCCAGACCAAAAAGTTCCTAAGAAAGTATGGGAATGACTTATGACAACTACATGTATTGAAAGAAAACAGAGAAGTTTGACTTTATCTCTTATCTAGTAAGAATTAAGCAATATATCCCACAAATAAACAAATAGCTAAAAAAGTATAATATTGATTTGAATAGTTTTTTTAACAAAAAAATAACTTTATTCTATTTGATTATTAGAAAGGAATTAAGAATGGTAGTCTTCAGGAGGCATTAGGCAAGCTTTTGATAATAGAGTACTTGACTTAGCATCCTCAAGAGAACATTCTTCCCTTTGGGGATGTAGAAGTGTTTGCTGAATCAAAGCAATGATGTTATCTAGGAGAGTGTCAATAAAGATTTAAAAGAAATTGGGATGGAGAGGAAAAGTCTCTGATGTCCTGAGGCAACTCAAAGTAATTGGAGGGCTTTATCTCCTCCTTTACCTGTGGTTCTTTGTTCTTAGGCAAAATTTGTATTTTCTCACTCGCCTAAGAAATTTTTATATCAAAAGTCACATCATTTACAAAGAATAATTTTCCATAATTTTGTAGTTAGCTAATGAGCTATGTGTATAGTTGGGCATCCGCATTCGCACATACAAGAGGACGTACATAGAAAGGACTATGTCCACAAAGTCAGAATAACTAATGTTTTAAGAAAATTAAATCTCCTAGGGAAAAAAAATCAAAAATCTAGAAGAGGATATTGACTGTCTTTATTTGCATTTCTGTTATTGTGATAAGTCACTCTGACTAAAAGCAACTTGGGGAGGAAAGGGTTAATTTGACTTGCACATTCAGGCTACAATCAAGGGAAATCATGGCAAGAACGCTAGCAGAAACAATAGAGGCAAGCTACTTACTGATGCATTCCCTGGCTTGTTCAGATAGCTTTCTTATATAGCCCAGACTCACCTGCCTAAGGATGGTGCCACCCATAGTGGGCTTGTATCTTCCCACAGCAATGATCAATGAAGACAATCTCTCACAATATAATCATCACCAATCTAAGTGCAGCAATTTTTCACTTAAAGTTTCCCATTCTCAGGTGACTCTAGACTGTATCTAGTTGACAATAACCACTAACCAGGACATTTACTAAATCTATTGGAGAATGTTACTAATTTCTAGGTCACTGTATCAATGTCACATCTATCACTACAGATTAGCTCAGCACATTTTAAACTTATCATCAGGAAATTTGTTATCTTTTCAGGGAAGACTTATTTGTAGCTTATATATGCAACCTGCAGTTAGTTCCTAGAGCTAGTTATTCTCACTTAAGTTGAACATACTTCTTTTTTTCATTGTGAATAAAGTCATATTTTTATCCATATATATCCTTGTTTATGCCTCTTAAAATGATTTTTCATAGTTTCCTGTCAAACAGCAACTATATCTATACAAAAGGTAAATGCTTCCAGTTTTCCTAAATGATTTTTGCCAACTTGACCTTTTATTTTTGAGATTATAATATATAATTTCATCTTCCCCTTCCTTCTCTCAGCCCTTCCCATAACTGCTCCCTGCTCTCTTTTAAATTCCTGGCCTTTCTTTTCTTTCATTGTAATATACATATACCTGTATATTCACAATTTGTGTGCTCTTCCCTGGACAAGACTATTCCATTTTATTTATTTGAGTATTCCTTAGTAGCCTGTAGTTCTTTGTGCAGAGATCATGTGGTCTTTCCCTGTCCAATTTGACATGTTTATTGTTGTCCTTGTTCAACCCATATTTCAACAGTCATACTGATAAGGATTTAGGTGTGTAGCTTCTGACATTCCACAGAGAAAGAGTCTCACAGAAAACTCCCTGTTCTTTTGGCCTTTATAGTCTTTCCAACCCCTCTTCATCGATGACCCATGAGCCTTGTTGTGGGAGTTGTATTGTAGATGTATCAACCGTGACTGAACTCCGTAGCACTGCATTTTCATTGGTTGTGGTTTTCTGAAATCATCTCCATCTGTTGCAAAGAGTATACTTATTGCACTAGATACTGGAAAAGGATGTGTGGTATCTGGCTGGGTGGAGAGTTTGGCTCTAGTTTACAGTTTGTTTTTTCTACGCATAAGTGCAGAGCCTGCAAAATCCAAGAACATGGTACAGCCATCTGGAAAGGGCATTTTTGAACAATAGCACAGTGGAGGCACCAGGATTTCTTTCTTCCTCTTACAAAGCCAATAATTGTATCCTGAGGACCTCACACTCATCAGAGGTCCCATCTGATACTAGTTACATCCTCAAAAAGCCCACCCACCTCCAAATACTGTTAAATATGAATTTAGTGATTAAGTTTTCAATACATAAAATATGGAGGGCTCTTTAAACTATAGCAGAAGGAAAACATTAAGCAAAGATACCTTAAATGAATAATGCCTTCAGATGCACTAAGATTATAATTGAGAGCCATATTTTAGAGAGGCAAAATATATGAACACTAAAGTCCCTTATGAAAAATATAAGTTCAATAGAAAAAGAAAAAGGTACAGTAAAACAAATAAATTTTATTACAGCACCAGCAATGTGTTAGATGGCATTTCCAGTGTCCTATAGAATTCTCAAAACTACCTCAAGAAGTCAAAATTATCCTCATTTTGCAATAGGATCAGTGGTGCTTACAAATATCCAATAAATTTCCCACAAACACAGGCATATATGATGGTGAGTCGGTAATTCAAACTGGAAATTTGAGCCTCAAACCCACTTTTATGGTGCCTGAGCAGTTCCCAATTAGGATTTAATATAGATCAGCCTCACAGGCACACAAGCATTGTTTGACTTCTCTATGGCAAGTCATGGTACCCACTTCACAGGAAAGTAAGATAGTAAGGGATGTGGGGGTGTCATCCTCCTTTCTCCATGGAAGTCTTCCTGGACAGTGCACCTGACTCTGCTATCTCTGTAAATATGAGACCATAATGCTTGTTCACCTACTTCCCACGGTGGTTAGGAGGACCAGCTGCCATGTATGCACAGGAGCTTTCTGCTGTAATGTAAATAAATCTATTATTATTGCTCTAAACACCATCCATTTGCATTATATGTAGAAGAGTTTGTCCAAAACTACAGCAAAACCAATGTGGTTTTTCCTCCTTTCTAGTTTCCCAAGATCCAGTTATCAATATTATCTATCCTTGAATTGCTTAAATGACCACTCTACATGTCGAATACTTACTCTACATATGTAAATCCACTCTTGAAGAGACAGAGAAATTGTTTCCAAGTCACTACTACAGCTGAGACAAGGGATGCAACTGTATTTTTTTCCTCCTGCAGCCTCACACTGTTTTCCTGGCTTATGGAGCTGCTTTACTCACATTTGAGACATTGAATTTTATTACTTGTGATTTTCTCCGACTCTTACCACATGTTCCTCACACTACAATAAAAATATCTTTCTTAAACGGCTTTCCGGTGACCTCAGTAGTTGATGCAATGGAAAATGGTGACATTGTGTTACTATAATGATACTTGGGAAGCCTGGACACCCAGGATGCCTTAGTTTATCTGCATTTTAGTTTCCTTAGAAAAGATTGGAAAGCCATGGGAATAAGTTAGAGTAGGAGGGAAATCCAGAGAAGTTAATGAGCCATTAAGTGAAGCATGTAACAGCCCACCCCTTTGACGTTAACCTTCCTTCTCATTTATCATCGCAATAAGGAGCATTGATTAAAAGCCACATTACCTCTAAAATGTGTTATTGTTTTTTCTATCTCAAGAAAAAATTTAGACCATTTTTATTTTCTTTCTGGCATTGTTTCTGTGCATTGTTTCATTATTGGAGAATGAGGATCCAGCCGTGCGCTCAAAAATATGTCACATTTGAGCGCAAAACAGTTTAGGCTGGAAAAAAAAAAAAAAAAAAAAACTTAAGAAATATGTAGCACGGATCAGCAGCGCCCTCTACTGTTCATATTGAAAATTTTCTAGGCAAAGACTTCTAGGAAAGGTGGCGATGGCGCAGATAAGAACTTTTTTTTCCTTTTAAACATGTCTTGGGTTTAATTATTAGTAAATATAATTTTACTTTTATGATTTGTTGCACTCTCTATTTCTCTTGTGCTTTAAATATATGTATCATCCTACCAACAGTAGCTCTTAGCATCAGCTTGATACTTCATTAAGTTGAAAATTCAGCCCTAACTCTTGATTCTCTAGAATGCTCATGTATGGTAAAATGCTGATGTAGATAGATATGAACTTTCTGGCACTCACTCCAAAGAAATGTCTTTTTCTAGGCCAATAATCTGGTTTTAAATATTTATTACCATCTTATTAATGCTTTTTTTTTGTTTTGTTTTTGTATTTAGAAGCAGGGTTTGTCTGTGTAACAACCCTGAATGTCCTAGAACTTGCTTTGTAGATCAGGCTGGCCTCAGATTCACAGAGATTCGCCTGCCTTTGCCTCCCAAGTGTTGGGACTAAAGGTGTGCACCACCATACCCTCTCCCCTATGCTTTGATTTTAAACTCACTGTAAAATAATTTATTTTACTAAAAGCAAGAATCCTCACATGGCCCTAAAGGGTGTGATTGATTAAACATCAAGTTATTCCATTAGAAGAGTAAATTTGGGGTGCAAAATTGAGTGCAATTTCAACAGTACTCCCTTATCTGTGGTTTCAATTAGCTATGTTTAACCATAGTCCCAAGATTGTCAAGTAAATTCTAGGAATAAATAAATCATAAATTTTCAGTTATATGCCCATTTTGAGTGAAATCTTCTACCTTCTCATTCTGCATTCCTCAGGTTATAAATTATCTCTCTTGCCCACTGTATCCAATTTCTATACAGCACTTACGAGGTCATCATTGTGTCATAAACTTACACCATAGTATTGCAAATTTGTATTCAAGCAACAGCTACTTAGCTCCAATCACAATGGTAGTGAAATTGCTGTTACAATGCCAGAGAGAAGAGATAACCTGCTTGCTCTAAGAAAAAGAGGCAAAAGCTCTCAACTTAAGGGAAATTATATGCTGAGGTTTCAAAGATCTACATTAGAAAGTCTTCTACTTGTGAAGTTATAAAAAGGAAAAGACCACTGTTCTACTTGTACCTCAAACATCCAAAATGTGTATGCATCCTGAACATGTAGTGGGTTTTTTAATGTGATGAAATAATCATTTTTCTGATTCAACTCATTATTATAAAAATGATTTAAATTTCAGCCTGTGATTTTTTTGTCTTTGAGTAGAAAAGCAGACTTGTTTGCCAAAAGAAAAAAATAAAGCTTTGATTGCAGCTCATTTAATTGCAACCTTGGTGTGAACACAGGATTCAGTGTTTTATTGAAAATGGGGATTCTATCACAAATAAATCTGTCTTTTTTCCCCCTCTCTTTAGTCCTGATGGTTTCTTTCTAATGGGCTACATGTTGGCTCAGAGGAACAGTAATAGCAAGGCTGTGGCCATGCTCAAAGCATCACAGAACCACAGACCTACGGAATGTGTCCTCTCCTGTCCATCACTGTTCTTCCCTGTGTGCCCTCCTTCTCTGTTTCAATGCACTGACATGCAACAGAAAAATGCCATTTTATCCAACATAAGGACCACCTCCCTAAAACAAGGTAGTACTCCTAAAATGTACCTGGACTATTAAGTAAGACAGAGGACAAGATATTTGACTGCAGCATTATTTCTTATTAAGATAACCTGTTCATGACTGTGCATTTTAAGGCACATGATGTTTCAACAGGAAGCCAGTTCACTTGCAAGCATTGAATTCATCAAAGCTTTTCTAAATGTTCATTTCAGCAGTGAACTTGGTCTCTTCTGTTTTTCAGCTGAGTAAAGGCCATGGACCTTAGTGACAACATCTTCAGAGAAAATAAATCTAACCATTTATTTGAGTCAATGGGATAGTAATTCTATTACTTATTGAAAAATAAGATGATGCCCTAAGATTTAAAAATTAGACACATAGTGTCTAAAAAAATGCAGAGCTGACCCATTAATTATTTTTCCTACCACATGTTCCTTATTGGGGTCATGGTTCCAGACAAAACAGCTGTTGTCAACATGACTGAAATTCCAGTGTTGCCCTATGACCACAGAATAAGTACACATTTGTGTGAGGCAGCTGGGTGTCAAGTTGAGATTCTGAACTCCAGCACTCACATCTGCTTTTCCACTTTCCCTTTTCTCTCTAGGAGCATCAGGAGTGACACATTATTAGCCCCCTTTTCTCACTACTAATCCTTTTGTGGGTATGACTAAACAGTGGTGGAAGAGGGCTCATCCTCATCAACCACTGGCTACATCTTCATCTGGGCTCATATTGACTAGTTGGACCAATCTGTGTTCTTTCCATCAACAGTGAGGCAGATGTTTGAAATATGCAATCTACAGGAACTAAACTCATAGTCAGTTGGGCCGGTGCATGATTTTTTTTTCATAATTCCTTTGTGTTGGGTGAATATTCAGGTGTAAGGATGCAAAGTCATCTAGATTTATTAAAATATTTTATGTTCAGAAAGGGAGATTTGTTTCTGAAATAACTGTATAGTTCACATTTGGCTGATAGCTCCAAAGAGATGTCCATTGGGTATTTAGCTTTACTGTTATATACCTTTGTGGGGTCTATAAGAGAAGACAATCTCTGTAGTAGCAAGACTCCTGGTCCAGCAAAGAAACTCAGCTCTGCCTCTGACATCAGTTTTGTCTGCGCAACATCTACAGTTCAGTGTAGCAGGAGGAAAGACCAATGGGCATCCTGTGAGTGGAGAAGAAACAAGTTTTCAGTGTTGTCTTGGGGAGTCTGAAACATGGAAGGAAATCTGAAGAAAATCAGATGCGAAGCAACTTCTGATGTGTCTACTAATTTTGCTAAATGGGACAAAAACCTGAGTAAATATGGCTGTTGATTAATAGTCTGTTATATTAGATTGTAGATTCATGAGACAGTTTAATATATTTATTAGTTCTTTGAGAATGTATGTACTTTGATCATTTTCAACCCGACACCTACTCCTCACTTCTTCCTATCCCCAGCCACCTTGCAAATAAATGTGTCTTTCTTTTTTTTGATAATCTAAGTATAATTTGTACTATCCATATACTTATGGATGTTGGGCCATCCACTCACACATGAATCTACCAGAGGCTAAGCTATACCCTTAAAGAAAACTCTCTCTCTCTCTCTCTCTCTCTCTCTCTCTCTCCCTCCCTCCCTCTCTCCCTCCCTCCCTCCCCTCTCTCTCTCTCCCTCCCTCCCTCCCCCTCTCTCTCTCCCCCCTCTCTCCCTCCTTCTCTCTCTCTCTCTCTCTGTCTCTCTCTCTCTCTGTCTCTCTCCTAGCATCCATCAACTGTCTATTATGGGTGGGCCCTATAAACCCCCACCTCCAAATTCATAAGACTTTAATAAGACTTTATCATATTGTTATCTGCACCATTTAGCATGGTTACAGGATTTCAAATTCATTTTTTAAACCAGGAGATCCATCCTACAGAATTAGGAAAGGTCACTGTCACTAATCATGTCTTTACTCCCAAGATCACCAGTGTTCTCCCTTCTAGAAATCCTTTGTGGAACAGAGCTAAGTATTTCTAAGCCTGACATCAGGTTCTGTGCCCCCAAGACAACTCTGAATACACTTTATGTAATGAGGGGGTTCAGTAGAAGCCACAGTTGTCATTTGCAAATTTATCATTAGTACAACATGGAAATGACAGTGAAAATAATATCAAACATTTGAGTTGCATATGAAAAATAATCTTCTTATAAAAATAAAACCTGCAATTTTTTATTGTCTACAGCTGTCCACAATGTTCCCAGCTATTGAATTTCCCATATACTCTTAGTCTCTATGTTACTTGGATGTGTAAGAGCCAAGAGCACAAGCCTGGTTATCTTGAATCTCAGCAGTGTACCTTAGAAATTGCATTTTCTCTGCACAGGAAATCTTGCCATTCTCTCAATGCTTTTAAAGGGAGTGAATGTTATCACTTAATTACAGTAAATGGTAGTACAGAGGGCTGACAGATGGAGGCTGCCTTTGTGGCCTTTGGGAGCTGGCTTTATTCTTGATTTAGATGGTATATGGAGAGTTTTCCAGAGGCCAGACAAGAAGGTTGAAGGCCCAGCTGTTTTGTTGTTTGGTGATCGTTTGGGGACACTACTGGATACAAACAATTATTTTCACACATCCCTATGCTTGCTGGCTTTCATGTCCCCTGGTTTTTATCACCTTGCACTGGATCACTGATACTGCTTCTGTGGGTGGCAAGGACTTGAAAGATCCCTGCTGTTCCTTATATTGCAGGAAACTGACAAATAATATTTTTCTTTTTTTCGGCACATACTGCAGAGAGATGAGTATGGAACATTTTGTGGATGGGTAAGCAGAATGGCAGTATTAGTGAAGAAAT
The DNA here is from genome assembly GCA_004025045.1 of Sigmodon hispidus. Lineage (NCBI taxonomy): Eukaryota > Metazoa > Chordata > Mammalia > Rodentia > Cricetidae > Sigmodon > Sigmodon hispidus. The sequence continues at coordinate 39,620 of PVIH01010724.1, forward strand.
CATTTATATTTTCTAACATTCATGCTATAGGTATCAGTCAAAAAGTACTGTTCTGTCGGTAATGCAATGAGGCTGAGATGAATTAGCTTGATCTCTGGGGAAACATGCACTTTCCAAAATGATACTTTCCTGACTCAGGATTTAAAGGGTTAAAAATGCTTGCAATTCACAGCATAATTCAGAAAATCTGTTTTCATGAAATGGATTAATTATACCCATTGAAAAGCATTCACTGTCACAGCCTCATCCGCCCACTCCTGCTCCAAAACGACAAGCGAGACCAGGGACTGTGCAATTTTGGAAAACAATCAGGTCACATATTGAGTAGTTTGCTTATTCATACAACCATGAACTGCCTATGCTTGAGTTCCCTCAATTACACAGCTCAGTATGCAGGCCAGAAGCAGACAAGCCCAGCGCAAGTGAGCACTTTCCTAGAATACACAGAGGAACAAGTTTGAAAAATGTCCAAAGTGGCAGACGGGGGAAAAAATTCTCATTCAAGATCCAGAAGCTGCTTCTTCCACAATCCCTCACCTGTTAACCACACAGCTTCTGAATCTCAGAACCAGAGCATTGGCAGTATCTCAGACCAAGACCCGTAAGAGCTACAGATCTTTAAGTTTTGGTGAAAGTGTATGATGCCATGGGGCAAAGCAACTGAAAGAAGAGAATATGAGACGTCACAGTACAGAAGATGGTGAGCCACAGTACTGAGCATCATGGACCACAGTTCAGAGTGCCATGGGCCACAGTACCACTCAGAAGTTCCAGAATGAGCACCTAGAATGAGCATGTGGCTGCTGCAAACTTTAACTTTTATGGGGAAAATCTACCCAAAATGTTGAACTCAAAGTGTTTGGATGCCTCACTCGAACCTTTCAGTTTCCCTCAGTGCTGTGTACCATTCTCTCCTCCCGGACAGGCCACAGTGGCTCTGCTGTGTTTCTATTAAATGGATATCTCTTTTTCTCTGCATGACAACTTTACAAGGAATCTTCTCTGTGGTTTCATGCTCATGGGAGTTTGATATCACCAGAATTCTCCCCGGGTGATTTTGCTCATTTGGTTATGAAGTCAGTCTTTCTTTTGCCTCCTCTGAAAACTGTAAATTCTCCTCTTCTCTTACTGTGGTGTAAAGGCTGAGACTTCCTACTCCTTGTAGATGGTCCACAGCCTAAGAAGCTTCTGTTAGCTGTTGACCAATGTCACAGTCTTACTACCTTTTCCTTCACAGTTTCTAAGTCCTAGATGGTTTCATTGTCTCTGTGTTTTCTTTCTCTCCACTCTCTGAGTTCTGGCAACTTTTCTTTCATCTTCTCATGGAAGTCTTTGAAATGCTACGTCAGATTTTAGAGTTGTCCCTGTGTGGTCCCCATGGATGCTATATCAGATTGAAGGGTCCTGTCATATTTTACAGCAGAATGATCCCATCTGGACATTCTTAACTGGCTTTAAAAGATGGTTGAGATTTTATTCTCCTGTTGGTTTAAGGGGAAGAGCTAAAAGATGAAAGTTGTAGGCTCAGGCATAGCCAGAATCTTTTCCATGGGCTGCACCTGTGGAAGTTATTTAATCCTATGCTACATATAAAAGGAAGAGAGTACCCCTCATTGGACTGCTGAAACAGTTACTGCAGTAATAAATAGACCTATGTCATGGTTTTAATGTGTCCTTTCCACAACCTACATTTTCAGTATTGAAAGACTTAAGAGAGATGATTAAAACAAAGCCTTACCATATCTCTGCTTTCAAATTCTTAGTTTAATATAAATCTGTTAGCCTTTAACCTCATTAACAGGATAAAGGCAATTTATAAGTGAAGCCTTTCTAGTACATGGCTGGCTTGCTACCTTGGCCTCTGCCTTCTGCCCAGTGAGGATACAATAAGAAAGTCCTCATCGGATCAGAGGCCAGAACCTTAATGTTAGACCCCAGAATTATGGGAAAATAAATCTATTGTTTATTTTCACCCTGTCTCAGGTATTCTGCTACAGCAGCACAAACAGCTGAAATGAGCTGTCACAGTTATCATTCTCACAAGTAATTGTTATGACTTACTAATATTGCTGTGTAATTACCCTCACTCCATTATCCCTGGCCTTATTATTATTTGTATCTATCCTGGGATTTACCCTTGGATCTACGAGACAAAAGGGCTGATGCTTGCTTTTCAACAACCAATCAGGACCATCTGTTTACAGCTTTTGCTATTTGCTAGGTCAGATTTTCAATGATAACAAAAACCCTTGAGAATGTCTACTTAAGGAAAACACCTTAGATTTCCTGACTCCCAAAGCCATTCCAGTTGTCTTTCTTTGTCTCCTCATGGCTCTTCTCTCAGAACCCAACTTCTGAGTGTATGCTCATCTGAGTTTCCACCTCTGATGATTGAAGGGAACCTTGGGGCTTGGCTCCTTTCCATGGAACCCAGCATCAGAAAGTGAGAGTGCTCCACCTGAGGGTGGCACAATCACATGATTTTAGGGTTTGTGTCTTTTGCTGAAGCAGTTCCCTCTCTTGGTACTGGCTTCTCCTGTTTCTCTTCCTAGTTAGGGTTCCCCTTCCCTCTCCACCTCACTTGCTTTGGATAACTACATAAAGAACGATTCATATGAGTATTTAGAATGGAATGCATTTCATCCTGAGTCTGTCATTGTCGAATTGTGTAGTTTAGGGGAGCAGCACTTAGTTTTCCCATCTGCCTATTTCCCTAAGTTATCATGAGCTCAGATTAAATTATTGTCTTTACAATCATACTACTCTGCAATCCTAGAAAATACTGGGGTAGAGATACTTATAGAATTACCATAAACTACAAATTATGAACCTTTAGAATTGTATCTTCCAAGAATATTTACATCTGAGGTAGTAGCAAAGCCTAATACCAACTAAATAAGAATTATCTATGGTGCTGTAGACATAAACCAAAAAGCAGGTAGGATGTATGAATAAAAAAGCACTCCTCCAAGTAGCCCTCAAATATGGTTTAATATGAAATATCTGGCCCCATTCCTAGGATGTCCTACTAGGATCCCAAACATGAACACTCAGTGAGTCTTCTGGTTCCAGAAATCCTGTCTTGATATTTGAGTTTCTGGGATTTATTTTTTGGTGGTTTTTTGGTTTGTTGTGTTTGGAATTGTTATTGTTGCTGTTGTTGTTGGCATGTATGTGTGTGTGCGTGCATACATATGAACATGTGGAGCATGTGTATGTGTATCTGTATTCGTGTTTGCACTCACATGCACACATGTGCATAAGTGTAGGAGAGAAAGCCAATGTCAGAAGCTCCTCTCTCACTATAATTTGCAGTATATGTGGCTCGATAAAATGATTTATGGTAAAGTTACAGTTATTTAACTTAGAGAATTAAATCTCAAGAGACACTGGAAAAACTCATTGAGAGCAAATATTAAGACAAATGAAAGAATAAGTTTTATTTTTATATTTATTTAAGTTTATGTGTGTTTTGTGTGCCTACATATGTGTGTATGTACCATGTGTATACCTGGTGCCTACAGAGGTCAGAAGAGGGCATTGAATTCCCCGGAACTAGACTTACAGATGGATATGAAAACCACCATGTGTGTGCTGAGAACCAAACATAGGTCCTCTGAATGAGCAGTAAGTGCTCTTAACCCCTAAGTAATCCCTTTAGCTCCCAAGGATCTGTGTTTCCTAAAAGCAGAACAATGTTTTCCTCAAATTGTTTTCCCCTAAAGAGATAGTATTGATTTTTTTCTCTCAGAGTTATAGTACCATCTCATATGTTGCAATTCTAGTCACAGTCCCACCCACTAGCTCTTTCCTACGTAACCAGTGCTCCCTACAGCTTTGCATCCAATTGACTAAGCAAGTTCTCAGATGAATCTCAATCTGTGGAAGCTGTCTTCTGTGAATCCAGAGCTCTCTGCTCTTTGTGTGACCACCTATAAATGAAGCCAAATAATCAAGGAGGAAGTTGGCTTTTCTCATAAACATTTTCTTGTAAGAGCAATGATTTCTTGACTTCAGACAATAGCTGATACCAGGAATGGGAGAGGGTGGTGTAGGTTGGAAAACTTCCCTATGCCTCAACTGGTGTTATAATGATGAATTTCAATTATCATCTGTCCTCCAGGAGTTTTCACTATCCTCAGTGTAAATGTGCTGTATCAAGTCCCGTATGATGTGTCATATATATGAGAGAAAAATACATTTTAACATTAGATTTTCCAATTATTGTCACTATTCCTATGTCTGAGATCTTGAACTTTCTAATGAAAATTTTAATTATCAAGGAAAAAATAATTATTGCTCTGCCTTTCCCACTAGCCATTTGAGCAGTGGAAATGATCCTTGGAATATGAACTCAAGTAGCTGACTGATAATAAGCTTTCTACTTGTTCTTAATGAAAAGCTAATTTTTGCAATGTTTTGAAGAGTGTTTTAGCACTAATTTCTTCACAAAAATTTCTGATATTTTAAAGGTCATTACTGATGTTATTTAGAAATCCACAAAGCCAGAGGTAGTTGTGAATTACTGAAAATGCATATGTATGAGTCGTGAGAGGACCACCTTATACTAATAGGACATTGAGTGGTTATGGTACATTGAGATAGGTGGCATGGAATTGGCTCCAGGATGCTGTCAGCAAAGGTATGAGGCAGAAAGAAGGGGTTTTTTTGTTCTTTTTTGCTTTTTTACAGAGCTAAGAATGCTTCACAAGTAAAGATCAGTAAATAAGCAGAAGTTGAGAGCCACTGAGCTCTTGACTCAGTGTTTAAGATGGGCTAAACCTACATCAAACCCTTGGACATGCTGACAGAGTTCATGATAAAAATAGTAGCAGATGTGGGGAGGGTAGCACACACAAAACTGTATTTCTTTGAGCTGTGCATACTTGGTGAACTTCCTGAAAAGTGAGAAAAAATAGCTAAACCACTAAGAAAGTCTGAATTTACCAGTAGATTTACACAACCTTCCAAACTTCAAGAATGTGCAGCCCAAACTGAAATCTATTAAAAGGTGGTAAGAACAGTTCTTCACTTCCCACTAGCATAGTGCAATATGATATCTGAAATAACTAGTGATAGACATCATGGTGTTTCTACTCTTCATATCCAGCAAGAATTTAGCCAAAGACTATTTAAATGCTACTAAAACTATTGCTGAGGGTACAAACTTGAGGAGTTGAACATAGCTTTAATTCCCTGTATCAACCAGGCATGGTTCTTTGCAACCTCAGATCTCTACTCATGCTAAGTTTATAGACCTCTCAAATCAGTGCACAGCAGTATAGTTGAGTTCCAGGCAGGTGTGTCCCCCTGGAGTTCATTAGCCCTTAAAAGCTGTTGTATAATTGTGTGCTACTCACATTAACTCTAATGTCTTGCATCTTCTGGTGCAATCCAAGTAAAGAATCAAGAGCTCCAGAAAACAGGCATCTTAGAGCCCTGATTCAACTGCAATCATATTGACAGTCTCTGTTGTGGACAAGATGCTCTGATATTATTTCTGTACAAAGCTTCATCCAGTTTAGCTAAAACTCCTAAGTAGATTAGCCAATGGCAGTATTTCCTCTGGGACTATCCCCTCCTCTAGAGTGTAAATTGTCTCAGTGTCTTCTCAAATGGTTCTTAAACACAAGTCTTTAAGAGAAAAATGACCTCTCAGATGCTCTGGAGCTCATGTTGCCTAGAGACTTGTCACCATATGTTTTTAACTTCTCCTTTCTCAGAATTGATTGATGCTATATAGGACTGGGGGCACTTGATAAACTTGAAACAATTGATTCCTTCAGTCTTCTCCAGCTATCCTGCAGACTGGAAGAGAAGACAAAAAAAAATAGCACATTTTTGGTGATGTGACTATAGAAATTCTTTTCAATTCTAAGACCACAAGGTCTATGTTAGTTTTCTAACCATACACAGAGTTACTCTTGGCACATACATAGCTGGAGTTTATCTATGGTTATCATCTTCTGCTTCATTTGAAGTTTTTTTTTCTGAAAATGTTTTCATAATCAAGTGATCCTTTTCTACACTAGTTGAAGTTCATGTCCATGTACTCTTTTCTATCTGTATCAGTGTTTGCTTCCAGACTCAGTCAGGTTCCTCAGCTGTCTGGGAGAGCTTATTTAAAGTACTGCTGCACCAGTGGACTGTCAGCAATAAATCTCTATTACATTAATCCTTGAATTTATGGTACCCAGAGTGCTCCACTGACTAAGAAGTTAGAAGGAAAATGTCACCATAAATGCCCATCATCTGATTAAGTAGTGGAGTTTAACACTTCGGATCAAACCCACTTGGAACCCTATTTTGTAAATATGACATTTTATGACAAGAAGATGTGAAAATATGGATGTCACTTTTGTAGATGTGTTGATCTTCTGGGTATCTGAATAATTGTTTTCACTTTTCTATTGGCTTGTGACTCTTTACAGAGGGATGCACTCTTGCTACTGTTTTAGAGGAAACAGCCACACTGAGACACCTGTATTTACCTACTCAGCTCCAAAAGACAGGTTCAACAAGATCAGGATTCTAGTTCCAGAATATAATCTGTGTCTGTGGAATACAGCTGTACTGGGTGGGCAGATGACCATCTGCAAAGAAGCATACCCAATTCTCTCCTAACTTCCCTGGCACCACCTTGTTTGTTCTAGTGCTTGTTTTTCCTGCCCTCAGAATGACTGTGAAGCTCCTCCCCTCACATACATACACGACTTGTATTGTTCAGCAACTTTTCTCCCATCATGCAATAGGATGCATTTTGACTACAGTTGTATTCTGAAATGTTCAGGCATACTGTTTCATATCAAAGATTGGAAGAATGCATGAAGGTGGATGTGAGATGCAAGAAAAAAATAATTCTCAGAGAACTAATGATTAAAAAACAAATAGAAGGTTTCCATTAAGTAAGCAATAGAGTTACATCTAAAACAAAGTACTTCCACCCTTCCATCCTGCCTACACACTGTGGACGGGTGAGAAGCTCTAACTACAGGTTTACTTGTATGGGAAGTAAACCATGGAGAGTCATCATTTTGTGTTCTCTAGGGTAACACTTAATAAAAAAATATGATATTAGTTATTACAAGTGTGATTTTAGTTAGAGAGCAGGCCACTGAATTCACTATAGCTACTGAAGTTTTATGGCGATAAAACAGGAGAAATAAAAGATATGAATAATAAAGGAATAAGTCATAAAGTTCTATGTGTGCATGATGTGATCTATATAGTACAAGTCCTCAAAGACTATGGAAAACTCTTGAAATTGATAAACATTTCATCAAAGTAATAAAATACAAAGTCAACATACAAAACTTGTTTACTAAGAACAAACATGTTGAGAAAGAACTTGGAAAACAGGCACAATCATAATAGCCTCAATGAAAACAAAATACCTAGGAATAAATTTAATCAAGGAGGTAAAGGATCTCTACAATTAAAATTTGAAAATGCTGAAGAAAGATATGGAAGAAAACAGTAGAGGAGGTAGAACCTGAGTTCTTGATTCCTGGCATCTCCAATGCTGAGGTCTCCACTACATCTGAAACTGTACCTTCAACATTAGCCTCATAACCTATTTCAGGAACTCTGCCCCTGCCACATGGTACCAAGTCTCAGCTTCCCTCCTTTACACCTTTGATACTGTAACTTTCACATTATCAAAATAAGTACCATGTGACTCTTTTGTATTGCCAAGTTAGGCTGCTAGCTAGGAAATGCAGCATTAGCCTCCTGTGGCCCATGGCTTGTGAGCTGGCCCGGAGGAAGGAAACACACAATCTTTCCAGAAGATTTTGCCTGGCTGACGCTGGTCTCTTATTAGACATAGTTGGCTTTTAAGCAGCATTGATTATCCCAGCGAAGCCAAGGTTTCACTTTCACAGATTTCCTCCCCGTATGCCCCCCAGAGGAAATAATATAATTCCTTTTTTTGAAAAACTATATTGAACCTCAGAGATCAGTTAAAATCTACCGCAGGAACCGGGGCTCTTTTTAAACTGCTGTCCTCTCTCTTTCCACAGCGTGAGATGGAAAAGCAGTTGGTTAAAAAGCGGCAAATCGTTTTTTTCCGGACTGAATTCAGCTCCCACAACTACAGTGTCTCCTTCCTTTAGATTTTATTTCTTCTTTGCATTGACATTTTTGTCCATCCAGTTCATGCCATTCCAATGCCCTCACCTGTGAGAGCTGAGCAGGACTGAATTTCCAGACTTAGTCCGGGAGGGTATGTAGGTTCAGCCCTTCCACATTCTCAGAGGCTGGCTGGGGCTGTGATGAGCAGATCCTGCTTGTTAGCAAACATGGGCAATGGCGTGCAACTTAGCTTTTCTTCCTACTGTGATTCCGTTAGCTCATCTCTTCAAATCTTTTTGTCTGCATTGTCAATTACATACATAAGAATATCTGTATTTTCAAACTAACTCTTCCAGCATAGTCTGGTATTCCTCTGTCTGCCAATGTCCCATTCAGTTTAAACCCTGTGACTCTCCATTTTCAATGCTAAAATCCTGTGTAAGTGTGATGAAGCTAGTGTCTGCAGATTCAAGCTGCTTCAGCAGAGTAATCCTGCCAGCATTATCCAAGCCTGGGAGAAAGATTCACACCTTCTGGACTGGCACATTTTTTTGGTACTTTTTTATAATCTAAAAAGTCTTTTCCCCATACCCTCTACTGTTCTCCCTCCTTCTGCTCCTCCTCATTCTCCTCAGCCTCCCCCAACTCCATCCCTTCATCCATTCCCCAGGGAGGGCAAGGAATCCCAACTTGAGTCAGTTTGGTCTGACATATTCAGTTGAGATAATCCCTCCCCCCAGTATCAAGGCTAAATAAGATGCTCCTCTGTAGGGAACAGGCTCTCAGAAGCCAGTTCATGCACCAGGAATAAACTCTGGTCTACTGCAAGAGGCTCCACAAACTGCCCATGCCATTTGTCTCTCATCTACATTAGAAGGATTTAGTTCCTTTCCATGAAGGTTCCTCAGTTGTCATTTCAAAGTCAGTGAGCTCTAAATAGCTCAGTTCAGCCATCTCTGTGGGTTTCCTCCTCATGATCCTGATACCTTTGCTCATATACGCTCTCCTCCCTCTCTTCAGCTGGACTGAAAGCTTGCTTAGCTATGAATCTAGCCTTTATCAGTTGCTGGATGAAGGTTCTACAATGACAATTATGGTGATCATTTATTTGATAACAAGAGAAGTCCTGTTTAGTTACCCTCTCCACTATTGCTTGGAGTCCTGGCCAGGAACACCTTGTGAGTTCTTGGAAATTTCCCTAGCACCAGGTTTCTCTCTAACCCCTCAATGGCTCCTTCTATGAAGATAGCTATTTCTTTGTTCCCCCTCTCTGTGCTCCTCCCACTCAACCATCTCACTCTCTCATGATCTCACCTCCCCTTACTCTCTCCCCAGTATGATCCCAATTTACTCAGCAGATATTCTCTATTTCCCTTTCCCAGGAGGATACCGAGATGTCTCTCTTAAGTTCCTCCTGTTACCTAGATGTTCAGGATTTGTGGATTGTAGCCTGGTTATTCTTTGTTTATGTCTAAAATACACTTATGAGTGAGTACATATCATGTCTATCTTTCTGGGTCCTTATTATCTCACTTAGGACGATACTCTCCAAATCCATCCATTTGCCTGCAAATTCCAGGATGTCATTTTTTTTCTGCTGAGTAGTACTCCATTGTGTAGATGTACCACAGTTTTTTAATCCATTCTTCAGGTGAGGAGAATCTAGTTTGTTTCCAGGTTCTGGTTGGCTATTACAAATAATGCTGCTATGAACAGAGCTGAGCTGATGCCCTTGGGTAAGAGTATGCATCCTTTGGGTATATGCCCAGTAGTGGTATTGCTGGTTCATTGGGTAGATTGATTCCCAGTTTTCTGAGGACCCATCATACTGATTTCTAAAGTGGCTGTACAAGTTTACATTCTCACCAGCAATGGAGAAGTGTTCCCCTTGCTCTACATCCCCTCCAACATAGGCTGTCATCTGTGTTTTTAATCTTAGCCATTCTGACAGGTGGAAGTTGGTACCTCAGAGTTGTTTCGATTTGCATTTTTCTGATGACTGAGGACATTGAGCAATTCTTTAAGTGTCTTTCAGCCATTTGAAATTTTTCTGCTAAGAATTTCCTATTTATCCCTAAACCCCATTTTTTAATTGAATTATTAGGGTTCTGTACATCTAGTTTCTTGAGTTCTCTATTTTAGAGATCTGTCAGATGTAGGGTTGGTGAAGATCTTTTCTTTAGGTTGTCTTATTGACTGTGTCCTTTGCCTTACAGAAGCTTCTCTGTTTCAGGAGAGTTCATTCCTTAATTGTTGTTCTTAGTGTCTGTACTACTGGTGTTATATTTGGAAAATGGTGTCCTGTAGACTGGCACAGTTTTCAATTTGTGCAAACTAAAGAGCAAGCCCCTCCTCATCTGCCTCCTCTCCTCTCCTCTCCTCTCCTCTCCTCTCCTCTCCTCTCCTCTCCTCTCCTCTCTTCTTTTCTCCTCTCCTCCTGCTTTCCCCATTATCAGGGTTAACTTCTCAGATTCTCAATTCAACATATCACCCTTTAAGGTATTATTAAAAATCCTTTTAAAATTTCCAGAGAGGCTTCCACTGCCCATGTGCTCTCAACATTATTTTTTAAGCTCCTGCAATAACAGCTTATTAAGTTCTAGTCACTCACAGACTTTGTCACCACAATACAAAGGCAAAAACAAAAGAACAATGAACATGCTTAGGCCTACCACATTAACATGTCACATTCCTGATAGAAATTCATTTTCTAGTTTGACTTCTGTTGCTGTGATAAGCATTGTGACCAAAAGCAACACCTAGAGACATGTATTTGTCTTACAGGTTACAGTCAGTCATTAAGTGAAGCCAAAACAGGATCCTAGAGGCAAGAACCAAAGCAGACAATGGGGGAAAACACTTACTGACTGGCTTCCCCTGTCTTACTCAGCTAACTTTCTCTCATAGCCCAGCCTCACCTGCCTAAGGATGTTAATTCTCACAGTGGACCGATTACCCTACATCAGTTGACAATTTAGAAAATCCCCATAGACATGGCCACAGGTCAATCTGATAGAGTCAGTTCCTCAGCTGAGAGTCCCTCTCCTAAGATGTGTCAGGTTGACAACCAACAATTAACCAACACATACTTGCATTCTCATGGATCAATGAAAATAATATCATTTTTGTATTGTCTGTATTGTCAAAAATAATCTACACATTGAATGAAATTCCTATTTAAATTCCAGTAACATTCTACAGAGAGAAAAATAGAAAAAAAAAATCTAAAATTCATATGGAACCATAAAATATTCCAGATACTCAAAGTAATCTGAAGAAGAAAGAAAAAAGTTGACAGTATCATAATATCTAAAATCATGTTACACTACAGAGCCATGTCAAAAAAATCAACAGATACTGTACACAGCACCTTCCAGTATCATGAACACCAGTCAGCAGAGGGAAAGACAGTAGATCAGCTTCTCCACATTCAATGAATTACATAGGTACTGTCTTTAGCAATAGGGCCTTGCCATTAGCTCATGGAGAGCCATTGATAACCATGACAAATAGCCTGAGTTCTTCAATGGAGTCTCACTGGATATATAAGCCAACTTAAGAGAAGACTCCATGGCCTACACGAGATGGACAAAACAAATTCAGTCATGTTTTTGGAGGAATTTTTTGTCTCACATTGCTTTATTAGAGAATTTTTCACCTTATTGATCTTTTGATTGTATATTGTGGTTTCTGATGAGTTTTGTTTCTTTGTATAAATATGTTTCTCCTGGTTTTTCCTTGTTTTGTTGTTACTATTGGTGTTGTCTATTTAGTTGGTTGGTTTGGGGTTTTTGTAGTTTTTTTTGAGGGGTTGTATTTTTTGCTCATTTGTTTTCTAAAGATAAAAAGAAAGAAGGCATGGATTTGGAATGGTGGTGAGGTGGGAGGATGTGGGAGAAGAGGAGGGAGAAAACAGTAATCGGAATATATAAAATAAAATTTATTTTGAAATTAAAAAAGAAAGAAAATCAACATAGTGTTAGCAAAAGAAAAGAAATATGGTGTCATGGAATAGACAGAACACCTAATTTATGAGACATATAACGAAAATATGCATTGAAGAAATGATAGTCTCTTTAAGAAATGATGTTAGAGAAACTGGATATACATATGTAGTAGAATGAAACTCAAGACATCTCTGTCTTACTCCTAACCTATAAAAAAATCCAATTGTATCTAATTCAAAGAGGGTGAAAGACATTAATGTAAGACCCAAAACTCTGAAGTGGTCAAGGAGAAACACATCAAGATATAGGCTTCTCAGGAAGGAGTGCCAGTAATAGCCATGTACAAAACCTAAAATCATTAGTACATCAAAGAAACCAGTGACTAGAGTCAAGAGGTAGCCTCAGAATGGGGAAAAAGAACACCAAAAAAAATTCAACCCAACCCAGTCAATAAATGGGCTAACGAAATGAGAAAGTTCCTAAAAGATGAAGCATAAATTGACAGTAAATATATGTCCAATGTTCTTTGTCTTCAAAGAAATGAAAATTAAAACTACATTGAGATTCTACTTTGTCCCACTTAGAATGGTTACCATAAAATAAGTAACAACAAACTCTAGATATGAAGAAAGGAATTTCTATACAGTACTAATTGGGATGTAAATTAGTCCAGCCACTATGGAAATTAGTATGAAGGTTCCTCAAAATACAAAAATATATCTAACCTATAACCTAGCTATACCACTGATGGAAATATACCCAAAGAATGTTGGGTTAATATGCCACATAGAGGCTTTTGCATATCATGTTTAATAAAGCACTGTTCATAATGGCCAAGTTGTGAGATCTCTCTTGGTATCCAACAGCAGATAAAGAAAGGAGGAGAGAAAATGTTTGTGTATACAATAGAATCTTATTCAACCACCAGAATTAAATTGGGTTAGTGGAAAATGAATGCAAATTGAAATTATCATTTTAAGCAAAATAAGTCAAAATCAGAAAGACAAATACTACATGATGTCTCTCATTTTTGAATTCTAAGTTTTATATAGATGCTTAAATACACATACACACACGCGCACGTGACAAAGCAGAAGGTACAAGGATAATACCAGCAAGAAGAGAGAATAAAGTGGGGAGTGGGATACTGAACAGTAAATATGATCAAAGTATATGATACACTTGAAAGAAGTTGTTCTTATGAAACATGGCACTATGTATAAGGAATCAACTGAAACAAAAAAAATAGGTCAAAGATGACTTTACTTTGAGCCCTCCTAGATGACAGTGATTTGAGCTAATTAACAATTCTAACTTCCTCTTTCTTTACCTTTGAAACATAAACAGTGATGGCACACTCATTGTGGTGCCATTGCAAGGAGTTAATGAGTTAATCCATACAGAACTCTGCTATAATAAATGCCACACAATTAGCACTACATAAATTTGGAATGTTATTATTTGATTGATCCTTAGACTCTCTTCAAGAGACAATATTTTTAATTGTTCTACTATACTTAGAAGTCATCATAAATAATGGTCACACTAGAAAGAAGGCATATAAAACTAAGTTAATTCACCTAATCACAGTTATTGCATATGAAGGGTCTTATTATAAGCACCCAGTAAATTTTTGTCACCTAGAATCTTTAATGCTTTGGCTGTTGATGCTGCTACCCATAGTGTTCAAAATTCCTCATTACCTCATATATATTTTTAGAAAGATCAATATGCATGAAATATCTTGTCTCCTGTGTTTGAAGAATAAATTATCAACTTGCATGGCTTTGGTCAGAAAGTCTACAGCCACCCATTAAATTCAATGGTGGCTTTCCTCATTATTTCATCTAATGAACCTAGAATATTTTATACAAGGATGGATGATAGGAAATTATATGATTCATGAGAATTCTTCTATGATATTATCTTTTTATTTTTTATTTCATCAAAGTAACAGCATTGTTTGTCTTTCTGATCGCAGCAAGCTTCATGATGTACAGGTTCCATTATTATCTCAAGTATTGCAACCACTTGCTCCCAGGCATTCATCTCCTCAGCCTCATGTCCTTTACATTTACTGACACAATGCCAATATTTCATATTAAAATCATCTTCAGCCACAAGCCATTTGTAGGAAACATCTGTTAGCCAGCATTAAGTATGTCCACCCTCCTAAAATGTTAACCTGAATTAGAACATAGCTATCTGTTGTTTCTTAAAGTATTTTTCTTCACATTTTAAAACTTAAGTTCACTATTCAAATTCATCTTTGCTTAATGGAGCTATTAATTTGTTTTATCATCTAATTTATCTTCTTAGGTAAAACACTGCTACTTTATGTCTATAGTATTTCCTCCCTAGCTTTTAAGGTCTAGATGGAGTATCCTGTGTAATATAGCTGAGTAAACTTCACTGAAGCTCCTTCAGAAAGTAATGCTAAACTTGGTGTTTCTTATGTTCTCTCCCAAAAATGTAACCCTTAAAAATCTTGGGGAGCTCTTCACCCCCTCCCTTTCTAGTAGCTCTAGAGATGGATAGCTGTCTTCTTATTTTCTTTCCAGCGCAAGCTGAGCACAATGCAAAGCAAATAGTCATAAGACAATACTAACTGCTAGTATTGAAATGTCTTAGAAGTAAGGTTTCTTATGTCTGTTCCTGGTTTTAGGATCCATGTGTATCTCATTTCCAATAATTAATTCATAAGAGTAAATCAACAGAAAAAAAGTGCTTCTTTTAATTTTATCATCTATGTGAAATCTACATGAATGCTAGAAATTAAATGTAGGTCCCTGAGAAAATTAATCAATTCTGTTCATTGCTGAGCAAATTTCTCATCCCTGTGTTTATGCCCCCATCATAAAAAATCTGTTTTACCTTGGAAAAAAAAGTGCTTCTTTATATTTTATATTAACAATATGTGGTAGCATGCATTTCTACAAAACATTCATTACAACCTGTTAAAAGTAAAGAAACAGGGGGCTGGAGAGATGGCTCAGAGGTTAAGAGCACTGACTGTGCTTCTAGAGGTCCTGAGTTCAATTCCCAGCAACCACATGGTGGCTCACAACCATCTGTGATGATATCTGGTTCCATCCTCTGTATACTGCATACATAATAAATAGAGAAAAGGCACAGAAACAAACTGAAGTTATGACATCCTTCCTGGAATAGTCTGGTGGGTAGAATCCCTTTTAGTAAGGAGCTTGATGGTGGTTGAGCTTGTAAACGTTTCCTGTTGCCACTTACGTCTGTATTCCTGGTTCATGTAAGACTTAACCTAGAAAAAAAAACAAAAACAAAAATAAAAACATTAGGAATCTGATAACATGTTGATACTCATGAAATTCTTTATTCCTTGGAGTATTTGACAAAATGGATTCTGGGTGTATTATTTAAAGCTCATATTGTTTTAGAAAATGTATTTGCTGTTATTTCCTCATGCAGGGACCTCCTGGGTCACAAGGACTAGAGGAGACTTTTGCTGGATATTTAAACAAGGTATGGCTTCTTTATTCCCACAAACTGTGTACATAGAGATTTTTATATGATTATATTTTTAAGAGAAAAAGCATTATTAATTCCTAATATCTCAGACTTTGAAACATATGCTCAGAACATCTTCCCATACTGAACACTAAGTTTCCAAAATTAAATTTTTAGAAAGTTCCTAGAAATACTATAAACCAGAGGTTTGGTTTTATAAATTTAAAGTGATAATTCAAAGTTTGCCAATGAAGAGCCAAAAGAAATTATTTGTTATCTGATGGTCTGGGTCATACCAGTGCTGCGTTTCTCAGGTACATGTTTGCATCCCATAAATCAAGAGTGAGAGCCTCTCCTGAGATGGCTAGGGATAGCTTGTGTCTTCCCTGGTATCTTTTCACCACAGCTAGAATAAAAAAATACTGCATAGGATTATTGGAGTGACAAGACTAGCTCCTGATTAGACCCAAGAATGATACTGATAACTACATGTTAATCAAAGATAGGGATTAACTCCTTGATGGGTTGTTAATCAATCAAGAACAACATATGGGCTCTAATCACATAGGGAAACCTATACAATGCCATCTTGTCTTTTATTTCCCCAAATGACAGCAAGTGGAGTCCTTTCAGTAGCTACCAGCTCATCATTGCTACCTTGTGCCACAGAAAAAGATACAGACCACCCCTAGTGTTTTTGTTCTGTTTTCTATAAATTTGTGTAAGAATACTGCATCTTTGTCCACATATTCCAAGAACCTCTGTTCTAAACCAATTTATTTTTTAAAAATTTACTTATGTTTTATTTTATAGGTACATTGTGTGTGTGCATGCCTGCATGCATGTGTGTACACTTGTGTACATGTGCACATGCATACATAACATGTATGTCTGGTGCCCACAGAGGCCAGAAGAAGGTTTCAAATACCTTGTAATCAGAGTTTCAAATGGTGTGAGTCACACTATATGGGTTCTGGGAATTGAACCCTGGTCTTCTGCAAGGGCAGCTAGTTCTCTTCACCACTGAGCCACCTCTCAAGCTCCCAACCCAAGACTTGATAGCTGGTGCTCAAAAATTCTTTTGTTTCTTTTCAGGAACAAATTGATTCATTTAAAATCTCAGTTCTTTGTCAGTCAAATTAACCTTAGTGTAAAGGCCTAGATAATTCATAATTGGTACATTTAAAATCAAACAGGGAGATGCTTTGTTATTCTTGGTAAATTTAAGATCATGGCTTAAATCTTTTCTTTGTTTAGATTTCCAGGGGTGCTGTGTTAGGATGGTTACAGTGTTTCCTGATTCTTTATTAAATATCTTAAATAAATTGATGCTAGCTTTCCTTTGTAAACATTAGAAGTTGGCAAGTTTTTAAAATGTAAGCCTGAAGGGTATCTAAATTGAATCACTGTAAGGACATTTGTAATGACATCTACTGTTATAAAATAGGACTTCAAATAAAAGTATCAAAATAATGAGAATAAGTTGAGTCTGATGTCACAAGTCAGCTAGAAAAATTTAAGTGCTATATTCTTCTCACTATCAGTGCAAAATGTACCAAGCAGCTGCTCAGATACTTAAATACTTGCTTACTCTTGCAAAACTTCCAACGCTTGTGTCTTTACAGGTCTCCCAACACTACTTCTATATATACTCTTTCTTGCCGATGGGTCAGTTTTCCATTAAATGAAAATATATGGAACCTTTATATTTTAGAGTCTGAAGTTGAAAATATTAATTTTTAGACTTGAAGGTTGTGCTTGCTTTAATGGGAACTGAGCACAGCAGCTGAGTGGGGAGTTTTGAGAATTGCAGACTGGTCCCTGGAACTTAGCTATTGTTCTCCTAAAAGAACCTACTATCATCACTAGAACAGAACTTGGCTTCACATTAGTTCACATGTGCACTGAATGTGGCTTTGGGGCTGGAAGATAATAGAGTAAAGAAAGAAACCAAAGCTTATTTTTCCCTTAAACAATGCAATAGAACCATTTTGAGTCAGAAGTGTTTATGTCTATAGTGATTGATGGAAGGTAGCTTACCAAACAATTTATTCTGTTACCTCAGGATTGGGGATGTGACTCCTACACTGAGGCCCCATGAGAATCAATAAGGAACCCCACCCCCAGGACTCACTGAACAATATTTTTGTATTGTGACCATCTCTTCTTCACAAAGCAAAGAGCCAAATATGCTGTGATGAGCAAGGTGCATTTTTCATTTGACACTGGTTTCTGACACCCTCATTTGCTTTGGGATAGTAAGGTTGTTGCATTTTGCAGTTTGTTGCATGCCTGATGGTCTGGCTATAACAAATGAGCATAGTGGGGGAGGAGCAGAGATTAAATAATGGACCATGTATTGAGACATATAAAGTGACACTCCAAGGTTAAAACAATCTTCCCGTTTAAATTGGCATTGATTTATGTGATGCCTGCACAGAGCCCTGGACCTCAGCTCTTCCTCTGGCAGCAGCTACAGTACTTGTACAGCCCAGATTTTGCTGAGGCAGCTACCCATGGGAGGATGAGTAGCAAGCACACTCCTCACACATGTCCCCTCCCTGCTCCAAACTAAAAGATTGATGGTTCATTCCCTCATCCCAGAAGTCTGCGCTTGCACTTTGGTCCTCAAACAGAATTGATCTATTCCCGTACTTTCCTGTATCACCCAGAGGAGAAACATGAGCATAAGAAACCTCCCTCTCCACAGCACAAATCAAAAATAGAATTAAAAAAGGAGAAGAAGAGGGGGAAATGAGAGATTCACTGGAGGATGAAGTCAGTAAGGTTACATATGTGTGTTCTCATGTGCTCACTTGAGGATGAAATGATTAAAAGGAGAATAAATTTCCCTCTATCACAGAAATAATTTTTAGACAGCTGCTCTCATGCTGTTCAGTGGTTGGCAGAGCAACCTTGACTCCAAGCACATTTCCTGGAAGGAAAGTCTGCTCACTATCCAGCCACACTGGTCTTCATTGTCTTCAGCTTTGGAAATTTTAGTAAACATTAGATAGTCTACATCAGCTTTTAAGGTCATGAGCTCCATAGACAGAAGTGAAGTGTTATCTGTTCAGACTGAGGACTGGGGTAGTACACATTTGACATGTGTTTAAAGATTGACATTGAAAATGCAGTGATATATATCATTTTGCACCATCATGAGGCTCAGTTTGAGCTGTTGGAGATTGATGCAATGCCTCCCAGCAACCAATTCCAGTGTTTATCAGCACACTTCTCAAAACAGTTGATCCAAAACAAATGACTGCAAAATAATCTATTTCCCTTGCATGTATCAAAGCATAACTTCACACTGATGTCCACAGATTAGCTGGTGTCCACAGACTAGAAAGGACAGAAATCTCTTGTCCAAAAACATACATTCAGTGTCTTTTCAAACACAGAATTAAATCCAACAGATACATAAATCAAAGGCTTCCTTGGTGGCAACCCTTCTGGCCCCTAAAGCTTTAAAAACTAAACTTTAAGTTCTGATTTCCTGAATTAGTTACTTGTCTTCTTGTAAGAAAATGACAAAGGAAAGCAGTTAAGGAGAGAAAGCTTTACTGGGGCTCACAGCTGGATGACAGAGAAGTCATGGCAATATCAGCAGTCACATTGCCACAGCCTTCAAGAAGCAGCAAGAGACGAATTCTGGTGCTCATCTCACTTCCTCATTTCTATTCAGTCCAGAACCCCAGCCCTACAGGACAGTACCACCTACACTCAGGGTGGCTCTTCCCACCTCAATTTCCCTAGTCTAGATTACCCCTACACAGACATTCCTGGAGAGTTTCCATGGAGATTCTAAATCTCATTAAGTTGACAGTCAAGATTAAATACACAGTTTCCTCCACTCTCCATCTTCGTGGCCAGGACCCACTGATTTTAGGAAACACTGAAGACTTAGATACTGACATATGAACTTTTGCAACTTGGTTTGATTGTAGAGAGGACTGAAATAATAGTTCTGTCATCCCATCCCTTTTGTGGCCAGCAAAAGATTTTTCTTGAAGTACCTGAGAAGTTGGACTTTAAACCAACGTTTAATGTTGGTTTCATTTAACCCTGAGAATGCTACCATATTAGTCACATAGTGTATTTGAACTTTCTAGGGGTTAACTCAAGTAATATCACAAGTGGAGAAGCCTAAGCAACAGACATTAGCATCTTTCAGTTTCAGAATGGTAGTCAAAGATGAAGTTGACGGGCTATGACCCCACTGACAGCTCTAGGGATGGGTACATTATAGATACTCACCTAGTTTCTAGTGGTTCCCCATTCACACCAATGCGACACCTTCCTTCATGTATGCCTCTGTGTTCTCTTTTTATAAAGACATGGTCACATCTTTATCATGTAACCATCTTTATCATCTTTATCATGTAACCATCATCTGACACCATGTGGTCAAATTAAATTCACATTCTGAAGTCTTGGGAATCAGGCTTCTGCATAGTGAAGCAGGATCACTATTGAAGTTCTCAATGAATAACTTGTATTTTCCTTATGCCTAGGATGTTACAGGATGTGATGACTCCATGGTTTAGCAAGGAGTTCATGTCCTTGCTTCCTTTCTTTTGTTTATCCACAGGAAATTGCTGTCTGTTTATTCTGTTTATTCTTTGGGAGCTACAAAATATAGCCACCTTCCTTTATTTAATCCATATGTGTTTATCACAGAGCATCCTTACCAGAAATTCTCTCTTCGAAAGAATCAGAGTAGTCTTAAGTCTTCCTACTACCTGATAATGGCTCCAAAGTTGTGTGTTCCATTTCCCATATGGGAACAATAGGGCACTGCTCACATCCTGAAGTCTTCAGACAAATTAGCAAGCCACACACCATGACTGTTAACATTGTATCTCAGGAAGTTTTAATAAATAGGGTCAAAATTGGGAGACTATAAAGCAGAATTACAGGTTGAGAAGCTAGAAGAAATTCCTTACTATTCCTGTAAAACTGGGTAACTGTCTTGTGCTGTTAGATTGAATAAAGGAGGGAAGAGAATATGACATGTTAATGAGTAAATGCTACTGAAGTTCAAGTTTGAGACAGCTTTATTATTAACCCAAGAATGGAGAACAACACCAGGGACCAGGGATTAACTAGATGTCCTGACCTGGTTACTAAGTAAAACAAGTATACCATGTTCTGATGTCCTTGTTGGTTTTCTAGACCATCAGAAAATCAAAATTTGGAAGTACTGTTAGAACAGTATAACTTGAGGCTACAGAGGAATTGTTAGATCCAAGCCACCTCAGCTATGGTGCCCTGGAGTTTGATGGCACACATTAAGATATACCCTCACCAGAGATACTCAATGCATGCTCTTCTTCCCTGTGGTCCAAACATCTGGAACTTCAAACTCCAAAGACCATGTGCAAAGAAGTTATGTCTTTGACAAAAGCACATTCTAGCATCCCTAAAAATACCCTAGCAAAAGTACAGCCTAAGGACATGTTGACATTTTAGGCACAGTGAATGGCACCATGCCAAAGTAACTGGAGTTTTTTTCAGGAAATCTCTAGTTTGTTTCTGGAAGCTAGACTGGATGGTAGCCTGAACGTCAAGGTAAAGAAAAGAAAATGGTAAAGGCATGCATGGTGGCCTGTGCCTACAATCCCAACACTAAGGAGGTAAACATAGGAGAATCAGGAGTTCAGGGCCAGGCATAATTATGTGGTAAGTTTAAGGCCAGTCTAAGCCACATGAGACCCTGCCTCAAAAGGAGGGGAGGTTAACAAAACAATACCAGATCCAAAGGGCTAGTAAACAAGAGGGAAAATTCAAGATTTTCTTTTCTAATTATTTTTTAATTGTCAAATAGAATTAATATTCAAAAAACCTTCAGGAATGCATTATGAAGATAGTCATTGCTATTCTCCTGCTTCTGGATTAATGAACGCTAAGGCCCTGTCACCCCATTTTTTCCTCTCATATGTATGCAAGCGTGTGCTTTCAATTTAGTCCTTAACTTGTTGGGTATAAGTTGCTTCTAGAATTAAATACATAACTCTAAAGCTGAAAGAAGAAGAGATATGATAGATAAATAAACTTGTGCTTATCCAAACAATCCCCTAGCCATGGGGCTAGACAAAGGTGCAGGGTGAGCAGTGTGGATGCTGAGTCATCTGAGGAGAAAGCCTGGACCAAGTGCTAAGGGGGACACTTAGATGAGGAGAGATGAAGAGGAAGAAGAGGGAACCCAGAGAAAGGCAAGGGCAACTCAGGTTCCACTCAGAGAGCACAGTAAACTCAGTACCACAGGAATGCTTTTTTTTAAAAAAAAAAAAAAATGGTGTTTGCCTGGAACTGGGAACTGGAACTACAGAGAGTTGTGAGCTGCGATGTGGGTGCTGGGAATTGAACCCTGGTCCTCTGGAAGAATAGTCAGTGCTCTTAACCACTGAGCCATCTCTCCAGCCCCCACAAACCATGAGAGCACAATATGCTCTAAGAGCAGAAAAGCTCAAGTTGGAGGATGTTTGTCTGAAGTTTACATTATGTCAATTATCTTGGTTGGTGGGACCACTGAGGCCATTTTGACTTTGAAAAAGTTGTTCAAGAATGAGAAGCAAGTCCCTGGGGTTACAGTGTTTTGTGTTGTGTTTGCAGAAGATAGAACAAATGGGCTGACCAAGGCAAGAAGAAATGTTTAAAGAAATTGGCCTACTTCAGGTACAGCTAATGTAATTGGCCAGTTTCATCTAATAGCAATAATAAAATTCCCTAAGAAGGCAGAGGCATGGCACTCACAGGGCTTATTGGTGATCAATAGACAAATTCACTGTAAACCAAACAAGAAGAAAACCAGGTTTATTTGTTAAAACACAAAAAGACAGCCAGCATGACATGTAGCAGAAGAGCCATTAGCAGCCAAGGCAGTGATAGGCAGGGACTCCACTTTGGAGAAGTCTTGATCCCAGTTGGGCAATCCCCTTTGCATGTAGTTTTCCAGACGGTAATTCCTTTTGTGATACAAGGACAGTCAGAATTGGTGAGTGTTCAGGCCTGGGAGGTTAGTGTGACTCACATGCACATGTCCTTTACATTTCTGTAATCCCCACCATGGAGATCAGGGGAGTCCTGACCAATCAGTGTTTGGTACTAGGCAGGGGCTGGGGTCACCTAGCGTAGTCCTGGGGTGTCAAGCTACAGGTTCTTCAGAGCTTAGGGGAGTGAGGGTTTTCTGTGGAGGATTTCTGGATCAAATGTGTGGAAATTCACTAAGGAGAACTTGACTGTCCTCTTCTAGTGTTTAATAATGGTCTCTGTCTCTCAATACAAGGATTCAGAAGTGCTTCCTATTAAGTGGTTTATGTTTTTCTCTGTAATGATAAGCACAATCATTCACCCAGGGTGGGCAGAGTCAAATTACGGCAATTAATATTTGAGAGTAGAAAGAGAAGTGGAGTCCAGTGCAGCTGAGTCTGGCAGGTCCACATATGAGAGAGTCACTGTCCTTGGGATGTTTCCCCTGGGCAGTTCACCAGAAAGAAACAAATGAGGTCTTCAGCAATGGAAATACTTATCTTGTATTTAACAAGATTAAATATTAATTACATTAACAAGAATAAAACAAGAAAGACAAAAATGTCTGCCAAAGTGTCACAGAACCTATAAAATATAAAGTACTAACCTTTAACTAATTGCTATGAAAGACTAAATGCATTAAAAAAAAAAAAAAAAAAAAAACCAACTTGACTTTTGGTTGTTTTTACCTAGGGTCCTGGTGAGCGCGGAGCTAGTGGCCCTAAAGGAGATAAGGTAATGTCAATTCATTTTGTTTTGTTTTGTTTTGTTTTTAAAATGATTAAAACTTTCACCTACAGGGGACAGCAGTCACTGTGAGCAAGTGCCTCACCAGCCTGCAGACCAGCTAGTGGATACTGCCTCTTGGGGGCGCTACTGAGCAAGGATGGGCTGTAAGGGAGATGTGTGCAGAAAAACACCTTTAAGAACAGACAGGAGTCTCTGCACACAGTCAAAACCATCTGAAGGAAGATCCAAATGGCAAAATGCCTGTGGCTCAAGCTTACCCTTTTCTGTTCTTCAAACAGAGACTGCCATGGGATTATTTTGTTTTGTTTTGGTGAGGTTTTATCATACCCAGCAGTAACGTAGCCAAGCAATTATTTCAAAAACAATTTTCAAGTTAAAACACCAACGTGCTACCATTGCATTTCCATTGCACTCGCTTGGAAGTCTAGTTTTATCATTTATGAGGATGATAGATTAACTTTCCTACAGAAAATATTTATTCCACTGCAGTTTGACTGTAAAGCTGGGATGACCTTGAACTGTAAGTGTGAACACAGTGAATATGGCATTGTCAGAGAAAAAATTAAAAGTATAAAAAAATATATATGTACGTTAAATCTACAGGCAGGACTATGAAGGCCTGTGAGACCTACCTTCATTCATTCACCCGGTAAAAGTTGTCTTGATTGAGGGCATGATACTGCAACACAAATTCAAGAAATATGACTTCTGTGCTTTATAAATCAGCACAGCCAATCTATTCAAAAGATTGTGTATCTATCACCAGAAAATCTCTCTAAGAGATCCTCTCAGCAGGAACAGTGAGTTTCTTATAGACTGGCCATTCAAAAGGAAAATTCTGCAGAATGCATAAATAAAACATGGACACTCTGAAAAAAATAAATTTAAAATCATTCTATAGCGATCCAAGTCAGCCCTGTGTCTTGGATTTTGAAAAGCACTGTTTCCTGTAGCAGCCACTGGTAGAGCCATCACATCCTCACAAGTGCGTTGCATTTTAAGCAATTGCTATTGGACATATGTAGGCTGCAGGGGCAGTGGGGCACAAAGCTTGAAATACAGGACAGCTGAGTGGAGAAGGGAGGTTCAGTACTCTTTAAAGTATTTAAAGGATGATTCATTTCTTGAAACAAACCAGCTGGCTTCTGTGTTGCTCTCTTTGTTAGCAAACATATGTCACTTAGAAATTCTTAGGACCTCACTGATGAGAAATTTGATTCTGGAAAACAGGTGTATCTCAAACTCCAGGACCATTCCTACCACTTGGGATCTTTTCTAAGTGCTTCAGAATCTTAAGTGATGGTAGAAAAAGCTGGTGACATACCTCTTCCATCTTCCTACCCAGATAAATGATCTAGAAAAGTCTATAGGGAACTTGACACTTAAAATTACCATTAATGTAGGAGCGGCTCTAGCAGTAAACTGCATCGAGTAAACACAGAAAGCCTTACTGTAGCAGCACATGGAAGAAGGAAGCCATCTAATCCACTTCCTGTCAATTTTGGATCCATCTCTTAGCTTTTTAAAATTGTGTTTTTCACAGTGAAATGTAACCTTCTTAGTGGGTCTCTGCCTGTGCTTGTGATGTGGTCAGGGGTTCCAAACCCTGACTGCATCTAGAACTACCCAGAGAGGGTAAGAAAAATGCCTGTTCTAAAACCCCATGCATGGGGACTCTGAGTAGGAGGAGACCAGTATCTCTGTAACCTAAAATATGTGTGAGTTAATTCTGACATGCAGTCATGGATAGGAACTGTTGAGGGGTGGCATGAGCATCAGCTTTGAGATCAAAAGTTTACTGTGATATCAACTGTTGTGAACCTTGGGAAGCCATTTTATTGCCCTAAGCATCAGTTTCCCCATATGTACAGTGGGCATAATCATCTACAGAAAAAAATTGATGGGAGGATTAGGATCTAATGAGTTGAATTTACCTGGAAGCATAATTCTCAGTGCAAGTTAGACTCTCATTGAACATTATTTGTTTTTCTTCTTTGCTTTGTGCCTTTTGCTCATGAGGTCTGCTTTAGCTCATTTTTCCTATGAGCTATTATCATCTTTAGTGCCACATCTTGTTCCTCTTTGCATACCTCACTATAATTTTAAACACATGAATGATTTATCACTGCTATATAGTATGCCACTTCTCAATACACTCATCAGCAATTTAGAATTAGAAAAAAACAGCCTATCATTTGGAAACTGGCAGTGTGAGTGTAAACTTCCTTAGGATGTGCACACAGATCACTTCTGGTGCAATAAGCACATGCTCCATGAGAATACTGACACACAACCACTATGGGACTCCAGCTCAGTATTACTGTAGATGACAATGGAGGTCATTGCAAGCACATGAGCAGAACGCTAGCAGTAACGTCTGTCTTCTGCTTTGCCACTGTCCTGAGTCTGAAAGGATTTGGTAGAGGGTCATGGTTTTGCACACTGGTTGGTGAGAATCACTGCTGTAGATACTGTGGGACAAAGTGGCAGAACAAAGACACCTGGGAAAACACCAAAACTCTTCTAAAATAGAATGTTATGAAAACAAGGTGGAGGCTCAATAGCAAATAGCCTTCCAAACAGCATCAAAGTTGTCAGGCCACAAGATGGCCTTCTGTTGCTCTGCAAATTCATCGCTGACTTTCAACTCATGTCTACCACAATACATACACTGCAATGTATTTTAAACATGAAAAATAATCCACACATGTCTAATATCAGACATAAATACTTGCATAGTTTTACATGGAAAATCAGTTCCTATGATTTTAACCAAGGCCAAAATCACCCAAGGAATGCAAACCACAGGCTTTGTTCATCCCTCTGCTGTACGTCATTGGCCCGCTGCCTACCTCCTTTTAAATGCTTACCATCATAGCATTATATCTGCTCCACACCCCACCCTGGGTCTTCATTCCTTCATCTGTCTACTATTATTTTGCACAGATGTGTGTTTATTAGTATTATCTAGCCTCTTCACTTGTTTACTTCTATTAAGTTAGATGAGCCTAACTGTCAGGTGTATTATTCCTTTATGACTAATACTGGGAATGTTAGCACAAACCTGATGAGTGACCTAACGGTTAATCTAGAGTTTTACAAACCATTTTGTAATGCCTCAAGCATTCACTGTCTTTTCTATCTTCATACATCAAACACAATTTACTATCTTTAGAAAAACACATACCACCTACAATGTAGTAAAGTACTACTGGGGATATACAAGATGTATTTTGCTAGGATAAACTATATATCAGGGCTGGAAAGATGGCTCAATAGTTAAAAGTATGTACTGCTCCTACTAGGGACTCAGAGCTAGTTTCCATCTCCCACAATGGACAGTTCACAGCTGCCTCTAACTCTAGCTCCAAGGCACCTGACATCCTCTTCTGGCCTTTTTGGGTACCTGCACATATGTGGTACCCATACAGACAAGCAGGCACACACATACTCACTAAATAAATGAATAAATATGAAAACAGATATCTAGCATACTCTTAATTTTATAACCATTGTTTCAAAGAACTTAATAATTTTTAAGATTAAAACTCAAAGAAACCCCAAGAAAAGGCTAGGAATGTATAGAACATATATGGACATTACAAAAATGGTGCAGTCAGTCTATAGATGAGCAAAATATAGAATATGCATACCCATTGGCCTGTGAATCAACTGTCTAGAAGTCCATTGAGCTATCCCTTGTACATTTGAGTTAGGTGTGAACAGACTTAAATTTATGTGATTTTGGCTTTCTCAAATAAGACTTTCACATGACTGGCTAAATCTTTGAAAGATAAAAAATTAGTACTGTGGCTTAACATTATTAATAAAATCAAGATTATACTCATAAATCAAGATAGTAATACAGAAACAATCCATTATATAAAATGCCAAAATATTGATATTGGTAGAAATGTATAAATAAACTAAAAAAATTAAGACTGTAATAATTTAATGAGCTGTTGTTTGAAGATTTTGTTGCAAAGACATAGTCACATTCTCACACTAAAAACATTCACTGAAGCCTTGTTTTTAACAGTCAAATGCTAGAAACTGAATTTAAGAGAGTAATAATAGTAAGAAGACAAAGGGAGATGTGGAGAATGTCTTGTCCATGATTTCCTTAAATTTACTTAACTTTGAGTATTTAATATTGAAAGGTTTGACACAGTCTTCTTTGCTTTTTTGTATCTTCGAAAGTTAAAAAAATTAAGAAAGCTGTATGTCAATAAATACAATAATAAACATTGTTTTCCAAAAATTCACTTGAGGTTGGAAGAAAAATTTTCATAACGGCATGTCATCTGGGGCTGTGTTTACCTTAAGAATTAAGTGGCTGCTTCAGATTCTGGTAAATGATAAACATAAGTCGGATGCTGCAAGTCCGATTATGACTGCCCACAAGAATACTCTCTCCAACTGTCCTCTCTGAAAATACTCTTCCTAAGTCACATACAAACCCCTCCTCAACATTTTCGACCAGGACATCTTAGACATTCCTAAGCTGCTGCTGTCACCATATCAACAAGAATGACTTCTCTGTCCACAGCCAGTCATCTACACAGCATGGGAAGCACTGGGGACAGCTGGCAGATTCCTTTTTCTTTCTGCAATCACTGATTCCCACCACCTAAAATAAGAAATAAGTCCTTAAAAGAAAACAAGAGCAGACTGTATGTCATTTTAATGCAAAAATAAATAATGTTTTTAGTACACCAGAACAAAATGGTAATTCTTTTCTCCTCTACATGCCCTGTCCTTGAAAAATAATTTACATTGTTCCACATTAATTTTCAATGTCCTAATGAAATGTCATGGGTTTCTGAAAGACTTAAGGCATGGAAGACAGCAAAGGTACCTCACTAGGCAGGCAGCCTGACTCGGTTCGAGGCCATGGACCCAGGCAGGATTCTGTGGGTGAAAAAGCAGTTTGTTTTACTCATGGGGCCTTTCTTTTTTGTTCTTTCTCTACAGGGTGACTCTGGACTGCCAGGATTTCCAGGGTCTGTTGGCCCTAAAGGACAAAAAGGGGAACCCGTAAGTATATTATCTTTGAGGGCAAAGGAAGAAAAAAAAATAGATGAAGAATTGAAAGTATTTCCTTAAACCAGCCCCAATCCCATGGTCCTTTAGTTCTAACACACTGAACAGCATTGTAGACCAGATCTGAAGGAAGAACACACCATACCAGGTACCAGACCTTCTGCATATTATTTCACTTAACTCATATTGAAAGTCTCTTGAGATAGACCATTCTATACATAGCTTAGGCTGGTTCCAGAGTCCAGGCTTTCAAACCATTTAAGTTGCCTACATAGAACTGAACACCGTACCTAAGACAAAAAACACAATCAATATATCAAGACTGGTACAAATTTATCTTAAAAATTGAAAATGCTTCTCTCTCTGCTCAAGCAATTGCTCTCAGTATACCTCTGAAATTATTTTTTTCTGGGTTTGTGTGTGTGTGTGTGTGTGTGTGTGTGTGTGTGTGTGTGAGAGAGAGAGAGAGAGAGAGAGAGAGAGAGAGAGAGAGAGATCAAAGTGACTTTACAAAGCACCTTCCAATATTGCTGTGTCTAGTTTCTTTGAAAACTTTTCTTTGAGAGGGGAGGAAGAAAGAAAAAGAAAAGAATAACCCTATCACATCATTTAAATTCAAATAGGGCCACTGAAGAGATTTCAAAAACCAAGCCAAAAAGTTTTGACATTGTGTATATGTGTGTGTGTGTATGTGTGTGTGTGTGTGTATGTGTGTGTGTGTTGAACTTGGAACTCAACAATTTGGCAAGCCTGACTGGTCAACAACTTCCTGGTCCAGTGCCTTCCCAGCCCAGGAGAACAAACGTTCATCGCTATTTCCTTGCTTTGAGGAGAGATCTATGAAACAAAGCAGGTCTTCATTCTTGTGCGACAATCAGGACTGGCGTTATGGCTCATCGCTTTTTGTTATGTGCAGCACATCTTTTTAATTCACCCATGTACCAGAATGAGTCGGGGATATGGGTTGATTGGACAAGAGGAATGGGGAAGCATGACAAACACAGCAGGAAAAGCACACGGTACAACCAAGGCGAGCCTCACCTCTGCTCAGCTTTGTTTAGACATCTTCAGTAGTCCTAGTAATCATTTCTGGCAGCTTGGAAATCAGCACTGTGCCTATGGACCCTGGTTATTGACCAGGTCACTTATCCTCGGTGTTCTGTCCAGGCCTCCCTAACAACCTTTAATAGTCTCCTCAAGCTGAGGATTTCAAAGGGTCTGGAAACTATCCCATGACTCTGCCCTGCACACCTCAGCACTCCTGTGCACCACTCACAGTGTCTCCTAACCTCTCCTTGGACTCCCCACTACCCTACCCAGTGATACCCACCACAATTTTAAGTTCCTAGGTAATCCATGAAAAATCTAGCAAGTAAGACACAAAGCAGAAAAAAAAATTTCTTTGAGTAATAGCTGTGCTCTAGAAACATGAGTGTGGACTCAAAGCCTGAGAATTCTAGCTCAGGAGTTGTGGGTGGAGCCTGGAAGCATACATTTCCCACAAAGGACACTGAAGGCTGAAGAAATATATCGTTCCTAGAGGTGAGAGGCCTTTTTCTTCTAAAGAATTCCCTCTGGCTTTCTCTCCTGCCTTCAGTGTTCGTGGGAAGCCTGGCTACCCACGTAGGCCAAACTTAGCCCTAGCCTTTTGATTCAGTAAAAATAAACTTCTTGAGCTGGAGAGATGGCTCAGCAGTTCTGAGCACTGGCTGCTCTTTCAAAGGACCAGGGTTCAATTCCCAACACCCACATAATGGCTCATAAGCAACTGTAACTGCAGTTCCATCCAGGGGATTTGCTATTGTATTGTGACCACTGTGGGCATCAGGCATAAACATGGTACACAGACCCCCATGCAAGCAAAACAACCATACACATAAAATAAAAATAAATATTTTTAAAAAGTAAGTAAGTTTTTTTTCCCTAACTTCTATCCAAGACAGTGACCTCTTTCTCCCTTGATCACCCAGCTTCCTGTATACATTCTTGCTTGCTTTTCTATCTTCCTACAGCTTTACATTATTAGGCAGAACAATTACTTCTATGTTATTTCAGCCTTTTTGTTCAAGACTAGACTAGATTAGACTTTTCACATTAACCAGGCATCTCACAGAGAAGAGTAGCCACCCTTTCAAATAGAATTCTGAACCACTGTCTTGAACAGCAATATCAAAATGGCCACATGCCCCCCCCACTATTGGGCATCTAGAATATGATGATATGTGCAACATATCAGAGCTATAAAATATGTACACAAGAGGATCTAGTTAGAATCTACAATTTTATAGATAAAAAAATAGGGGGCTCAAAAACTTCAAATGACCACCCCCAAGTAGGATTCTAAGGAGATAAGACTCAATTGCAAATCTGAAAATGGAGTCAACCAGATTTCTACAAACTACATCTGTCAATGCAAACTTCAAACCGAGCCTGGAAGTGTAGGCCTTTTATTCCAGCTATTCAGGGGGAGAAGACAGGAGGGTCACAAGTTCAAAGCTATCCTAGGATACAGAGTGAGTTCAAGTCCTAACTGGGCAACTTAGTAAAAACTAATTTCAAAACTAGGAAGTAAAATGAGAGACGTGAGGTTGCAGCTCCATGTTGAAGCACTGTCCTGGAGGGGGGGGGGGGCGGGCGGGGGGGCGGGGAGGATTCGATGTAGACTTTGAGGTTACAATATCTCGGGGACAGGAGTGACATGATAAGGAGGAGCAAGCAGAAGCATAGGCAATGCAACCCACTTCACATGATTTATGCGTTAGCAGTTAAAAACATAGCTTTATAATGAAAAGCAAGACTTTATCAGGCCCTGATCTAACATGTAAAAATTAACCCATAATAAAAGAGGACTTTGTGTTAGGCAGACAACAGTTTGTGTGTACACCAAATAACAGGTATGTGGCTTTAGCCTGAGAAAAGTTAGCCCCTGCCTTTAGTAGAGGGCAGCTTAGTTCAGTTGGAAGAGGAAGGTTGCTTGCCGCCACCATACTTGGTCACCAAGCATATTCAAATCCTATGGCTTCATCCTTGGGCATCGGCAAACTTCTCAGTCCCTCAAGAGGAAGTGAGCCTGAAGAATTGTGAATGGGTTTCTCACTACCTCTCACCTGAGGCCAGTTCATGTCATCTCTGATTAGAGGTCATTGACAGAATTGGATACACATTCTAATAAAGTTACAAAGGAGCTAGAAAATGTAGGAGAAGGTGACCCGGAGCCCATTATGCCTACCACACCACTGTGGACATATGAAAATCAAAGACAGACATTCAGTAATCACCTGTCCCCCAGGAGGGAGGTAATCAAGAGACCAGCAGTCCCAAAGTGAGGTCCCACTATGATGGTTCTCACACTTTTCTCGATGTTCATTTGTGAAAAAATTTTTAAAATTTATAGTTTCCGGCTTATTGGGCATTCACTCAATTCAAATAATAAATAAATCTGATTTTAAAACCAAAGCAGACTTACAGAAAAAAGAAAGGCTGACCTTAAAATTAGGTTGCCTGTGTTTTATAAGCTTGGAGAAATTGTTGCTTTTGTGTGCCTCAGTTTCTTCAACTATAATAGTTATAATAATAGCAACTCCTCCTTAATACCTGAGAATTAACTATTGTGTATGTGTATGTATATGTTTGAGTGTGTGTATGTATGTATATGTGTATGAGTGTGTGTGTGTGTGTGTGTGTGTGTGTGTGTGTGTGTGTGTGTGAGATCAGAAGCAAAGAGAGTACCGGGAGTGGGAATGATCTTTCACATCTATCTCTGTAGGGGGCCTTCATCCTAACTCCCAGAACAACCTCCATCAGTTGATCCTACTTGTGCTATTGTTTACCTAGTAATTAAGCTCTTTGAATCATTTTGATTAGAGTACAGCTGGCACTCTAAGGAGCATCCTTGAAGTCATGCTGCCCTGTGTTTAAATACACAGTTAATCTAGGTGGGGAATTCAAAGGAATACCTGCCATTTAACAGTTCCCCACACCTCCACCTGCAAATGAATGCTTGTCTATTCACTTTCATTTCCTAATAGAAAGCTTTAGCCTTGGGCAGCATTTCAATTTGACTGCTGTTGGGAGCCTCTAAATGGTATTAAAATGATTAGCTCCGTGCTCATTTGGGAATATGAAGGAATCTGTAAACTTTTCTCAACCCTGTCAGAGTTGATTTCTAGATGTTTATAATTGATTCTGGTTTCTCCCCATTTTCCTAGGGAGAGCCTTTAACAAAAGGTGAAAAGGGAGACAGAGTAAGTAGATGTTTAACGCTATCCTGGATTTTCTATTTCATTGATTCTCTCTCCACTATGTTGTTTGGCACCTAATAGATTTGATAGACTAAGTTTGCTGAAACTTGTACTTTTTTCCAATGTTTTTATCTTTAATCCTTGGTAAGTGCTACCTTGTGATCATATTTTAACATTTTATTTCAGTTATACAGGCTTTCTTTTGTATTTTTATTTTACATTTATTTGGGTGGGTGATGATATGGGTGTGCCATTTTGTAAACATCCTTGATACATATGTCACAGTCAGAAGACAACTTGTATTAGCCTGTTCTCTCCCTCCACCATGTGGGTCCTGAGGACCGAACTCACGTCCTCAGGCTCAGCAGCACCTGCCCTTTCTCTCTGAGTTACTTCACCAACCCTAGGCAGGTCTTCTTTAGCCTGCTGCTATTAGTGGTTAGGCCTCAGTGTCATAAAAAGTCATTTTTTTAGATAAGAATCTCTAAACTGCCAAGTGGTAGTGGTACATGCCCCCAGTCCCAGCATTCAGGAGGCAGATTTCTGTGAATTCAAGGCCAGGGTTGTCTACAGAGAGAGTTCCAGAACAACCAAGGCAGAAATTTTGTTAAAGATACAAATTAGATTTTCAATTAAGTCATGAAAAATAAGAAAATATTGTGCTATTTTATATAATCTTTTTGTTGTTGTTTTTATGAAGTGCCTGGGAGTAGAATCACCTGCACACATCTCTCTGAACTTAGCTTTTTCTCTCTTGTCTCTCATTGAGGTTCTTGGTGAATGAGTCATTCCCAATGTTCCATGATGTTTTAGAGTTTACTATTCCTATGAGGAGACACATGACCATAGAAGCTCTTACAAAGAAAACATTTAATTGAGGTAGCTCACTTAGAGTTCAGAGGTTCAGTCCATCATGCTGGGCAGCATGGTGGCATGCAGACAGATGTGGTGCTGGAGCTGAGAGTCTGACATTTTTACTCAAAGGCAGCAGAAAGTCTACGGACTGTCACTTTGAGTGATGCTTGAGAAAAAAAAAGACCACTATGGGGGCTGGAGAGATGGCTCAGCGGTTAAGAGCACCGTCTGCTCTTCCAGAGGACCCGGGTTCGATTCCCAGCACCCACATGGCAGCTAACAACTGTCTGTAGTTCCAGTTCCAGGCAAACACCAAGGCAAATAAATAAATAATAAATAAATAAAGTTTAAAAAAAAAAAAAAAAAAAAAA